>VSMD01035838.1:0-152441 GCA_008750895.1 Mirza zaza
CCCAGTAAGAATGGCCTATATCAAGAGAACCCAAAACAACAAATGCTGGCGAGGATGCGGAGAGACAGGAACACTCCTACACTGCTGGTGGGACTGCAAATTAGTGCAGCCTTTGGGGAAAAGAATTTGGAGATACCTCAAACAGCTAAAAATAGAAATACCATTTGACCCTGCAATAGCATTGTTAGGCATCTACCCAAAAGAGCATAAGACATTCTATTATAAAGACATCTGCACCCAAATGTTTATAGCAGCACAATTCACTATTGCACGGTCATGGAAACAACCCAAGTGCCCATCAATTCATGAGTGGATAACTAAAATGTGGTATATGCTCACAAAGGAATATTACTCAATCCTAAGAAATGACAGTGAGCTAGCACCATTTATGCTATCCTGGATTAAGCTTAAGCCCGTTATCCAAAGTGAGGTGACACAAGACATGGAAAATGGGCTCCACATCTACTCGCCATCAAATTGGTACTGACTGATTTAAACTTTGGTTTTCAAATGGTGGCAATGCTCACCAGAGATTCGGTGTGTGTGGGGGGACCCAACCTTAGGAATGGGGTGAGCATTATGGAGGGGGAGGGCATACCTCTAACCCTTCTTAGGGAGAGGCAAAGATATACAATGTTACCAAAATGCTAAAAAAAAAAAAAATCAAAACACTTTTTAACAGGTGGTGGGCAGGCAGGTGTGGGGAGGAGGAAAGGGGTGTATGCTTCCATAATGTGTATGATGCACACCACCAGGGAATTGGTCATATTGGGGGGAGGGAGGGGGCAGGGGCAATATTTGTAACCCTAACAATATTTGTACTTCCATAATATGATGAAATAAAAGAAAAAAAAAAAAAGAATGAGTTCCAATATCAGCAAAGAGTTCAAATTATGTAGTCTATTTCTACTTGATATGACTTCGCCAACTATTTTGCTTGGGTATATAAAGTTAATAATCCAGATGGGAGACTGAATTATATAATTGTAGAATGACATACCCCTTTTTGGCTTTTACATTAAATTATCATGTTATTAAACTATTTTTCCTGTTTGCATAGTAAGTTGATTAACACTTAACCTTTTAACAGTATTTAGGGTTACAGCATTTTGCTTACTGTAAATGCCTTCATCACCATTAACCCCAAATTCATTCATGATTCAGCCATGTTAGACAGGTTTGGTAAGGGCCAGTATATGCTTGCAAATATCTTGCAAGGTTAAAGATCTAAGAAGGGAGAACAAGGCCAAATGTGTCAGATTTTCATAGGGACATATGTAATATGAATTTATTCGTCAGTAAGATTTACTGATTTGGAATATAGCAGAAGAAAAATTCACAAGTTTGACTATTATGAAGAGAGTGAGTAGTAAAGAAAAGCATTAAGATATCTTTTATTTCTCAGTTTTACCTAAACCTACTCTTTATAGCTAAACAAAATTTTGAAAAGCTTTCTTATAATTAGAACAACAAATATAGAGAAATATAAATACATTTTATAAAGATCTATATGTATACAGATATCTCTGTGTCTGTGTGTGTATAATTTTGTAAGCAATCACTCTCCTCTGGCATTTCTCCTCCAGAAAACTCTATGCATATCTCTATCATGAAAATGAACACATTATAATGAAATTTTCTATTAATCAAGCAAACCTAAATTCATTAAATTTACTTCAGAAATGAAAGACACCACCTCAACAGAGTTGTAGTAGTGTTTTAAAAGAGGGAACAAAAAAGGTGGATAATTATAGAGCTCTCTCTCTCTCTCTCTCTCTCTCTATATATATATATATATATGGTTTTAGAATTGTAGCAATCTGAACTCAAGAATGCTCTTTCAAGGCAGGGAATAGGTTGAGCCTGGGCTGAGTTATGCAAAGTTTAAGAATCAATAGTTTAGGATTGGTGGACACAGAAAGACAAGCAACATTAATATAAGCAAACGGGTATCTGATACGCAAATCGTTTGTCTAGGGAAGCAATCTATTGTTCAGATAAAAATGCTATTTGCCTAGAGGAGCAAACTGTAAGCACAAAAATCTAGGTTTGTAATTGCATTAATATCGCCTACAGAATTAAAAGTTCTTCAGGATAAAAGGCTATGTTTTATTTATTTTCTCTAACATCCAGAATAATACCTGATGTGCAGCAGGAATGTAATATATATGTATGAAAATGAAACAAAATGTATATGTCTATTACAGACAAGTTGACTTTGGGTCATCAGTTAAATTCTTGCCTCAATTTCTAAAGTTCCATATACTTGATGTAAGTATTTTTACTTAGGCAGTACTATTTTTAAGATTATAGTTAGTTCTGGAAATTACAAGTGAGATCACCTCTCTAACTTCTTTCTTATCCCTCATCACTTATTAATAGTAACTAGTAAGTGTGATAATGACCATATGTTTTCATATCAATTTGAAATCAAGTAAACTACAAACTTGGGAAATTAATATTGTGAGGATGGGTGAGAGAAGTGATTTTTTTCTTCTTTTTTTTTTTTGAGACACAGTCTCACTCTGTTGCCTGTGCTAGACTGCCGTGGTGGCATCTGCTTAGCTCACAGCAACCTCAAACTCCTGGGCTCAAGCGATCCTCCTGCCTCAGCCTCCCAAGTAGCTGGGACTACAGGCACGCGCCACCATGCCCGGCTAATTTTTTCTATGTTTTTTAGTTGGCCAATTAATTTCTTTCTATTTTTAGTAGAGACAGGGTCTCACTCTTGCTCAGGCTGGTTTCAAACTCCTGACCTTGAGCGATCCTCCCGCCTCAGCCTCCCAGAGTGCTAGGATTATAGGCGTGAGCCAAGGCGCCCAGCCAAGAAGTGACATTTTTTAAGAAAAGGAAAATGAAGTGTAAATACACAACATAACATTTAGTGTCTATTCAGGACATATTATTTTCTAATATGTATACTACATATGTGTATATGTGTTTTAAAAAGCCATTTACAAATGAAAAACTGAATTTCTATAAGATATTGTAATCTTACCCAAGATCGGTAAGTAAGGAGCAGAGCAACAATTCAAACTCAAGTATATTTGCTTCTTCCTTTGTTGCCCCGTGGCCTCTGTCACACTTACTGGTTACTAAGAAGTAAGGAGATATAAGAAAGAGATAAGTGGATACTAAAAAAAATGAGACCACTCTCAAACAATCATCCTTAGGATGACATTAGAGTGTTCCTGCCTTGTCTTCCTTCCAAAACAGGGCTCAAGAAGGCATATACCTTAAGTTAATCTACTAGGAAATGGGATGATGGCAAGAAAAGGTAGCACAAACCAATACATATGGCTGATGAATTTATGGTCACTTACGAAGCTGTCTCTTTAAAAATTTCAAAGGGAACAATTAGAGAACTATGACCTTGACTATTTGAGAGACTCTCACTCATTAGTCACACCAAGCTGGTCCTCTGATGAGGGAAAGAGAGGGTAATGAAGTGTGCCAAGAACACATCTTGGGTTGGCATTGCTAATACTTCACGATCGCACAGAACAAATTAAAATCTCACTTCCTCTTATTCTGGGGTAACAAATCCCTCAGAGGAATTTAAATAATTAACAATTTCATACCTACAAATTATCAACTATATCTTTCTAATTTTTCAAGGAAATAATATGTATTAGGATAAATAGCAATGATGTATCTTATAATTCAGAAAATTATAAATAGCATTATTTGTAAGAGTGTTTGAGAAAAGAACAGGGAAAGCCTCAAATTCACTTGTGCTCTTTATGCTAACACATGATTTTGTTGGAATTCCTTACATTTTTATTTTACATGCCTTGATAGAAATGTTCCAGGCTATGTAGAAAAAACCATAGCAAATCTTTAAAAGAGAAAATGGTTGAAAGACCATTTGAGATTCAGTTATGAACTCACCCAAATTCAGGAAATTATTATTATTTCATACAAGTCTAATCACATCTGATGCTATGACATCCAATGAGAAATTGAGAGAAAAGTGCATATAATATTTCATAAAAATGAAAAGAAAGAAAATGATAATGGAAGCAGAAAGATGAATTAGCATGCTATTGAGGTAATATCAGTAAGCAATAATGGTAGTTTGGACTAGGCAGTTGCTAGTGGAAATTGTAAAACTTAGAGTATATATATTTATCTGCAGATCTGACAGGACTTGCCAATTCATTGATGGGAGAAGAGAGCTGATAGAAAATATACCAAGAATGACTTTATTCTATCTCTTTGTGCTCTTTAATTATCTTTCCTCCCTTTTGGAAAAAATTCAAAATAAATATTAA
The DNA here is from genome assembly GCA_008750895.1 of Mirza zaza. Classification (NCBI taxonomy): domain Eukaryota; kingdom Metazoa; phylum Chordata; class Mammalia; order Primates; family Cheirogaleidae; genus Mirza; species Mirza zaza. Next base: position 4,275 of record VSMD01035838.1, read on the forward strand.
TTAGTGCTTTCATTTTGTTTTCTTTTGATCTATGTATCTAACTTTTATTCAGAAAAAGTAAAGCATCAAATTTAAAATAAGATTAATATAAGAATGACTGAGGTCTACCACAAGATTTGTATCACACATTAATTGAAAATTCTTGATCTCACTTAAACCTACAATCATGGCTAGCACATAGCTAGTACTCAATGACTATGGGCACTTTCAGTATTAGTAAGGCTATCTTTTCATTGAATTTAAGCTCTTTAATAGGTAAGTGTATCATTAAATATAAGCTGAAACACAGCAATTAAACACTAAAAATTTTACGTTTTAAATAGGTTGATCATGCAAGAGGAATGAATATGTTCGCTAGAGTAAATGGGAAGAATCACCTACAAGAAAAGCCTGATATGGCTATAGTTAGCTCATTAGTTACTTGATTCTAGTCTATACTATGTATCTCCATGTGTTGTATTAATACTTACTTTCTTTCTCATGCCCATAGCACTCCTTCCATTCTGCTTAACATAACAGAAGTTTCTTTGAGGCAGTACTGTTTTTGTAGGAAAGAAACACTCTTTCCTGGGCCATTTTGTTTGAGAGAAAATGTTTGTTGGGAGCTAAATTCTTAGTTTGATCTCTACTCTGATACATCTTAATTCATTCAGATCTTTTAACAATGGGGAGGATAGTCATATATTTAATTTGACTCTTGCTAGAATGCTGAGTTTTAAATGGCCTTTGTTGCTCAAAGCTTTTCTTATTTCAATCTCTTACTCTTCCTAGTTGAGGGAGGAGAAACGTTTCTTCTCCAACCCTGCAAGTCCCTGCTTTCGTGGACTTCCTCTATTCCCTTTTATTTTTACTTGCCAACCAGTCAATTTATTTCTATTGAAACCTCTTTCTTTAATACCTTGCTAAATAAAGTTCCTGCAACCAATTAATATTTTGTTTTCTGAATTCTTTACCTTTAATCAAATTATCTGCCTCCCAAGTTACTCCAGGTGCATGGATAACCAAATTGCCAGTATTCAATAAATTTTCTCTCTACCTAACAGAGAACCATTAAATTCATGCCATATCTTACAGGCTGCTTTTATAGCAGCACCTCACTTAAGGTATCAAGTTATTTATTGGTCAAGCTGGGCCAACTCATGCTTAACTTAAAAGAAATCAATAGTGTAACACACCACAGAATTATTTATTGCACATGTAGCATGTCTTGAACCAGCTAAAGTTCTGAAGCACATTGCTCTTGCTCAGGGATATAGGCTGTCAGGAAGTTTACCACCCGGAATACTGTAAGGGATTATAGTGAACAGAGAGAAGAAAGAAAATTGCGTATTTGTCATTCACTGATCGTAACTTGCCTTTCCAGGTGGTTTTTCCAGAATGTATTACATTTCTCTTCCTGCTCTTCTGCATATTAAATTCTTACTCATCCTATAAATACTAACTCAAATGCTGCTGGTGGTACCTTCCTTGAGCAGAATTAGTATGTCCTTTTCTGGACTGTATTTTCCTGATTCTTCTATTATATTACTTGAAACATTAAGATAAGGAACGTGACTTCTGTTCACATTTCATTAGTCAAAATAAGTCACACAGCCATTCTGAACTTCAAGAGGGCAGGAAAATGCAATGTGTGCCTGGAAGAGGAAACCAGAAATATTGGTGAAACACACTATTGCCAGACACAGATGTTTCTAGGAGACTTTCCAAGTTCCTTATTATGTGACCACATTTCTTCATGACCTATCTCTGCACATGTCCAAATATCACACCTTGACACATCCTGACTCAAACATTTTACTCATCAACACCAAACTTCTCAAACTTCTTGATGTTTCTTAATTTTTTTTTTGCCTTTTTTCATATTGCTATCTCTACCTTGAAAACTCCCAAACGCCATGTCTCTAATCACCTAACTCTTTGCAATTTAACTTAGATAACTCTACTTCTAAGAAGCTTTCCCTCCATTATACACTGTTCACATATCTACTACTGAACTTTTTTTGTTTTTGGGGGGGTTTTGGGGGGTTTTTTGTTTGTTTGTTTTGTCCTAATAATGTCCTTTTTTTATTATTTTAGTGTATTATGGGGGTACAAGTGTTAAGGTTACGCATATTGCCCATGCCCCCTCCCCCCTCAAGTCAGAGCTTCAAGCATGTCCATCCCCCAAACTTTGCACATCTCACTCATTGTGTTTGTATATACCCATCCCCTCCTCCCCCCTCCCACCTGCCCAACACCCGATAAATGTTATTCCTATATGTCCACTGAGGTGTTGATCCATTAATACCAATTTGCTGGTGAGTATATGTGGTGCTTGTTTTTCCATTCTTGAGATACTTCACTTAGTAGCATGGGCTCCAGCTTTATCCAGGAATATACAAGAGGTGCTATATCACCATTGTTTCTTAAAGCTGAGTAATACTCCATGGTATACATATACCACGTTTTATTAATCCACTCATGAATTGATGGGCACTTGGGTTGTTTCCACAGCTTTGCAATTGTGAATTGTGCTGCTATAAACTTAGAGCAAAGCCTACAAGAGATGTGGGATTATGTGAAGAAACCTAATGTGAGGGTTATAGAGTTACCCAAAGGGGAAGAAGAAAACACTCAAGGGTTGGATAAGCTATTCGAAGATATAATAGAGGAAAATTTTCCAGGCCTTAGTAAAAATCTCGATATATAAGTTCAAGAAGATCAGAGGACCCCTGGGAGATTCAATGCAAACAGGAAGATGTCACGACATGCAGTCATCAGACTGACCAAAATATCAACTAAAAATGCCCTTCTATGACCTATAAGGTGAAAGAAGCAAGTTACATGCAAAGAAAAGCCAATCCGAATAACTCCAGACTTCTCTACTGAAACTTTACAATCAAGGAGAGATTGGGGCCCCATTCTCACTCTTCTGAAACAGAATAATGCCCAGCCCAGAATCTTATTCCCTGCAATACCGAACTTAACTGTATGCCATAGTGTCTCTCGCCAATTAGATTACATCTTATATTTTTCATATACTCAGTGTCAATTAATGTACCCAATTTATAAAGAGTCTTCAACAAATATTGTGTTGGAACATTAATGTGTTAACAAATCAGTTAATTAATTCTTTTGGGAAAATAACATTTGCAAAAAAAGGCAATACAAATCCTAGAGTGGAATGAAAAATAAGGACTGAAAAGGTCCTAAAGGGGGAAGATAATCCATAATAAAATTAAAATACTAACATGTATAGTGTATCAATAACATTCTAGTCAGGGTGTTAAACATTATAAATCAATTATTCTGGTATCTTTTCTATGTGTTAGGTATGATATCACCCTCCTCCCACACATCATAGATGAGAAAACTGAGACTTAGCATAATTACCTTGATCAAGGTCATGAGCTTATAAATAATAAAGCTGGAATTCTAACTCAGACAGTTGATGTTTGGTAGTCTACTTGTAAACACTATAGGATAAGGCTTGGTACTGAACAGATATTGCGCAAAAGGACATGTAAGTTCCAGTCCCTGACCTCGAATAGCTTGATGTTTACTGTATTACCAATAGAAGAATGAGGAAAATATAGTCCAGAGAAGGATATACTAAATCCGCTCAAGGAGGTGTCACCAGCAATATTTGAGCTAGTGTTTATAGGATGAGCAAGAACTTAATATGCAAAAGAGCCAAAAGAGAAATGTAATATATTCTGGAAAAACAAGTTATGATCAGCGAAGTTATGATCAGCTGTAATTAATTCAGCTTTTTCGTTTGAGAACTAGACTGCACAAATAGAATAGTATAAGATAATGCTGAAAAGTAAATTGGAGCTAGATTAAAATAACAACAGTTAGCATATAGTATTGAGCATACATTATATTCTAGGAACTCTAGTAAGTGCTTTTCTAACACTATATCCTTTAATTCTCATAACAAACCTTTTAGGTCAATACAACTCATAGCCCCTTGCTTCCAGTGTGCCCTGGCCTGAGGAGCAGAGCTTTTGATTGGAGTTCACGTAAGATACTTCAAGTCCTAATGACCTCCTATGGGCCCGCCTGGCACCAAGAGAAACCCATGTATCATTGTGGTGCCAAATTGTTCCAATACAGACTTTTGCACTACCAGCCACTTTCTTCAATTCTTTCTTCCTGCTTAAATATGCTTCATCAGCAAATCCTCTGGCTAGGTGATATCAAACCAGGAAATCTGTAATGCCATTGCTGTTCCTGCAGTTATTCTAATCTCTAGAAATAATTCTCCTGGAATTTTTCCTTTTATCTTTGCTTACAGTGTGTGTCCAGTGTGGAGCAGGGGGAATAAAAGGGAGTGTGTTGTTGGAAAAAGCTTTTTAGCACAAACACTCAACTCCTATATGTGGATGTTTCAATGACTCTTTTTCTTATCTCAGTCCTTCCTATGTTTCTTGTGATGCAAGCAAAGGATTCAGTGTGGTGGCTGGTGACATTAAGGCAAATTTTACTGCCTCTTAATGAGTTCTTAGTCTGGTCTCAACTGTTGGTAAATCTTTCTAGAAAGGGGAATACCCAATCCCACCTGTTTTTGGCTGAGGACGTGGTCACCTATTCTGGAGCAATGTGAAAAGTCTCATTCAACATGATGATCATCTACCATTTACCCTGATTATAGTCTCCACTTGTGTGTTCATCTGACTGACGGTTTTTTGCTCCATGCAACAGTAAGTCAATGAAAAAAAGGTCACATCTGTGTTTGGTCACCATTTTATCTGAAGCACAGAACCTGACACAAATAAATATTTATTTATTTAATGTTAAATGAGTAAATGTTGAATAAATAAACTCATTTGCCTAGTTCAAAAATGCCACTAAAAAAGCATTGTTACGAGAGATTCAGTAATAATTTAGACACAATTATTAAAAATTTGTACATACAGGGGTACTCAAGACTGGAGGGACCCCAAGTCTAAAATTAAAATCCATTAGAATATAAACAGAGGTATAGAAAAAATTTTGGAAAGATAGACTAAGGTGATATTAGAGGTTATCTCTGAATAGTGAGATTATAGACACAAATCACTCTTTTTCTTCTGAGTTTTCTATACTTGGGAAGATTTGATTAAGTTTTAAAATAAACCTTTACTACTTTAAAAGGGAAAAAAAGGATCAGGGAGATAGATCCTTACAAATTGATAATTTGACTATTTGAAAAGATTTACGGTATTATCAATATGTGGCTGGACTTCATTTTTGCCAAATATATAAAAAAATGTTTGTTAGCTGAAAGCAAATTTCTTAGCTTATAAGACATCTTTATTTAAGGAGCTCTAGTTTGGATAGTTTAACAGGGAAAAATTAGAATTGGTAATGGGCACTTAAAGCAAAGGAATTGAACATAAAACTCTAAACTGGTCTTTCTGTAAACACCACCATAAGTAACTCTTGCATTAGTAGCTTATAAAATTGTTTCATTTATTTTGTAATTATTTACTTTAAATTTTCATGTTTATTTAAATCATTAATGCATAATTTATCTGCTTAATAAACTATAATTTTATATGTGTACAGCTCTCATCACTTCTTTACCTGCCTGATAGTATCTTGCTTTGTCTAGTGTGTATAACTAACAAGTCAATTAATTAACAATTAGTGAAATATAATGGTAAAAATCACTAAGTCCCAACAATATTGCAAGCACTAACTGTTTTAAATGAGTTAAGAACTACCCTCATTCCCCATGATTACTGATATCAGCCAATTCTACACATAAGAAAACTGAGATACAAAAAGTATAAATCATTTGTTGACGTTTTCTCAGCTAGTGAGTGTTGGTACTGAGAGATGAACCAGAATGACTGGCTCCAGAGTCCACACTCTAAAATACTATGTGGCTGCCTTTCCAATCTGGATTAATGAAATCACGGAGAAAAATTATTTTTAATAAAAGCATAAGAAATTAACAGTTTTAAGGATAAATTTATTACATATCTAAAGCTCATCTCCCCTTTTTGATGTATTTAGATGACCCTTTCTTTCATTAAGTTATGATATTATATTCATATTTCTGAAAAAGCATTTATCTTATTTCATACAGTGGCATTTAATAATGAAAATAAATAAGATAAAAATAAATTTTCTAAGTTCAGTAAATTTCATATTAGATTGTATGATTAATTTTAATGGTGGAACACAAGGTGAGATTTTGTAATATGTATTATATAATCCTTAGATTACATAAAGGCAATTTACGGAAAGCTAATTAGTAAATGATGCTGTGGAATAGTATTGAGAAAAAAATATATCAATCTCCACCTAGTTAAATAGTACTGTACTCCCTAGACTATTGTAGGAAAGCTTACGCCTTCCCTAACTCATCATTACTAACATTGTTAAACCTAATTATAAGAGAACTGCCATCATTAGCTGAGTTCTTCTTTAGAATTGAACAATGCCATATTTAGCACTGAAGCAAGTGATAAAGATTTTTTAGGGGGTTTCACCGTAGCACATTACTACCACCTTACACAATTCCAAGTAACCAAACAGGAAAGGGAAGTGATAGATGTGCCATATATTTACTGCTGTGCCAAAGATCAAAATATGTTCATCTTCCTTGGGACACAGGCACATCTTATCCTTCCTGTCTGCCTCTCTCAGGTAAAACATTTGCTTCATGATTTTAAAACACGAGCTATTCGTGGTGTGAGAAAAAGCTTTTATAGCCTTTAATTTTATCCTCAACTTTACTACTAGTAGATGAGAATGTACTTTTATTTACCATTAATTACTAGGATTTATTTCAAATGTATTTATCAGCATTGCTGTGGTCTAATATACTAATAAACCAAAAGATGGATCATTCATGGAGTGTTATGTTCATATTTGGCATATAACTTTTTGAGGGGGTTATAGATAAACTGGAGTACATTCAGGACATAACTACTAGGGTGGTGAGGATACTCAAAACCATGCCATACTTGAGTTTATTGAAGGAGGCGGGCTTTTCAGACAACTTTTCAGACAACAGCCCTAATGAGACTGTGACAGCCAGTTTCAATAGTTAGTGGTCATAAAGAGGAATAATTAGAGTGAAATTTAAGAAATAACTTTTAAAATAAAGGAAGGAATTATTGTAAAAGTAACACTTTGCAATTATTCCATAATAATAATAATAGAGAATTATATGAACTAAAAGTAGAAGTGTAATGGAACCATAAATTCATCACTGTGTTCAGAGGTATCCGCTGTTATCAGTTTGGTGTATACCCTTGCAAATATGTGACTTCCTTTTTTCAGTGTTATATTAAAGATTACCATGACCAAGAGAGAAATTTTTAAAAAACAAGGTTTTGCACTTACTTTCTTGCAATTAGAGATACTCATCGATGATATGAATAGTTGCAGACCAAAGCTTTACTATTATCTATTGATTAGGTTTTGGAATTTTAGTCTTGCTAAAGGTATTAATAGTAATAAAAGTTGCTGCTATATTCTTGGGTTCTAACATAGAAATGAGTAACATAGGAATAAAACTGTGCTTGTTGGTAAAGGAGGAGACTGATTTTTATTAATAAAAACTGTTCATCTGATCAAAGAAGTCTGTTCTTATAGAAAAGTTTTCAACTCTACAAAAAGCCACAGAAATTCACTTCTTAAAAATATAAAATTTTTGGTAAAGCAAGCTATTTTTATGTACTCATAAATGTCAAAATTGCTTAATTTCTTCTCAGAGACAATGATGTTGGTGGGCATATGCTTCATGGTACTGATGCAACAAGCTGCAGGCATGGTAAGGATTTGATATATAAGATAAATTTGAATTCACATTTATCAAGCATCGGGCAGATGGGAGGGGGTGGGAGGGGATGGGTATATACATACATAATGAGTGCAATACATACATAATGAGTGCAATACATACCATCTGGGGAATGGACGTGCTTGAAACTCTGACTCTGGGGGAGAAGGGGGAAAAGGTAACACATATAACCTAAACATTTGTACCCCCCTAATATGCTGAAATTTAAAAAAAGAAAAGAAAAGATTTTAAGCTCTACTAGGATGCCTCAACCATAGCTCATGGGGGGTGTTATGTAGACAGAAATGATGATTGCAAATCTCCTGGGATGGAAAGTAGAAGAAAATATTCCCTGGTCACATAATGTACCTTTTACTTCACCTTGTTCTCACCAATGTGTACCTTTAATGACAAGGTAACCAGGTGAAAGGTAGGAATAATGGCATAAATTTATTATGGATGAGGAAGAAGACAGTGGGTTAGCAACATGAGCACCAGATGTGAAGTATAGCATGAATCAGAAATATAAAATCAATTCTCTATTTGTCTTATAGGAACACATTTTATCATGAGTGGGTGATTTAAAGGATTTAACATATCCTCGAAGATTTAGTTTCTAGACCTTGCAGAAGTATGTATCTGATATTACAAAGTCCTAAAGAGCAGCAATTCAAAATGAAGCTATATTGGCTTCCAAAATTTAGCTCAACACTTTTCAATATAGTTCAATTTAACAATTACTTATTTAGTGTCTACTGCACCCTTGTACTAAGTGCTAGGGATAGAGCGATTGATAAGATTAACACAGTAACTGCTCACCTAGCACTTCAAATTAGTAGAGGATTTATGAGGAAGTGGGCAATTTTAAAAGTATGATAAGTGTCACATGAAGGCAAATATGTGGTTCTAAACAATAGCATTACTAAATATTTGCTGTCTTTAAAAAAACTAAGTATTTTATCCATCCTTTCATTTGGTCTTTATGATAATCCAGTTAGGATTTAGATCAGTGAAGAGAGAAAGTGAAGATAAAGAAGGGAAAGTATTTGAGGGAAAGATTACATCAGGTTTGGAGTACAGCAGATAAGAGAGAGAGAGAGAGATTTAGCATAATCCAGCTTGGAGCATGAAGTCACAGACATCTATGTCTGGTAAAGTTAGAAGAGATGAGCATGGGATGAGACTGGAGAAATAAGAAGAGGCTCACCAGATCTTATAAGCAATATTAAGTACAATCAGGAGTGTTAGCATAAGAGAGTGATACAGTCAGATTTGCATTAAGAAAGGTCACTCTAACTACAATACAGCAGGGGGCAAAACTGAAAGCGGAGAGATTAGTTGAGAATTTACTCAGTAATCTAGGTAGGAGGCTATGATGATAGTTCATACTCAATTATAGGAATGAGATTGATTAGACATGAGATGTGAGCAGAGAATGCAATATCAGCTTTGTATCACTGGATGGCTGGTGATGCCATTCACAAAAATTTGGGACACCTGTTGATGACCAGGCACTGGGAATGGCCAAGGATGAATTGAGCTGGGTCAGGTAGGTTTCAGATGAGGTGTGAACGAGATCTGAGCTAGCAATAGAAGGTATAGGGATCATCAGCATATAAGTAGCATTAAACCACAAAAGTGGAAAATGTATAAAATAAAAAAGGAAAGGGGCCTAGGAAAGATGACTGAAGACCACCAAGATTTAAGAGTGAGCCAGAGGAAGGGAAGCTGAGAAAGAAAGAGACTGAGGTAGAGTCAGCTATTGTTAGAAAGGGAAAGAAACAGGAGCAAAAAAGCCAAGGGAAGAAATTGATTCAATAAGAATGTGTGCTGGCTCATGCCTGTAATTCTACCACTCTGGGAGACCAAGGTGAGAGAATCACTTAAGGTCAGGAGTTTGAGACCATCCTGAGCAAGAGTGAGACCCCATCTCTACCAAAAGTAGGAAAAATTATCCAGGCTGTAGTCCCAGCTACTCGGGAGGCTGAGGCAGGAGGATCACTTGAGTCCAGGAGTTTGAGGTTGCAGGGAGCTACAATGATGCCACTGCACTCTACCCAGGGTGACAGAGTGAGACTCTGTCTCAAAAAAAAAAAAAAAAGAATATATGCAATATGACCCAATGCCGCTGACACAAGTAAGAGGAGGAATGAAAGGTTTCCAATGTATTTATTATTGATGAGGTTGTGACAGTCTTAGAAAATGTCAGTTCAGTGGGATAGTGGAGTGATGAGGACAGAAGACAGAATGCTGTAGGTTAAGAAGCAGGTGGAAAGTGTGTACTTAGTGAAAGATACAAGTTTTAAGAGAAGTCAGATGTATTCCTTTCCTTGCTAAAATGGAAAAAGCAATCAAGTAAGTAAGATATAGCCCATAAGTTTCTACTTCCTCTTACCTTGCTGCTATGGTTTGGATGTTTGGCTCCCCAAACCTCATGTTGAATTTGGCCCCCAATGTTGGAGGTGGGACCTAATGGGAAGTGTTTGGGTCATGGAGGCTGATTCCTCATGAATGGATTAATACTCTTCGTGGGCGTTGGAGGACTGAGTGAATTCTTGCCCTATTCATTCCCCCAAGAGCTAGTTGACAAAAAAGAACTTGCCCTTCCCCTTGCTCTCTCTCTTGCTTCCTCTCTTGCCATATAATCTCTGCACACATCAGCTCCCCCTTTGCCTCTGCCTTGGGTGGAAGCAGCCCAAGGCTTTCACCAGATGCCCAGTCTTCTGGCCAGCACAATCATGAGACAAATAAACCTTTTTTTCTTTGTAAATTAGCCAGCCTCAGGTCTTCCTTTACAGAGACACTAAACAGACTCAGATACCTCCTTAAGAGGGAAGCCTGGGCAGCTTATCTATAAAAATAAGTAGAACATGTGTACCTGGAGAAAAAAAAAAAATGTGATTTTATACTCTGAAGCAAAATGATTATTATAGTTTGGCTACTGTATTTATTTAATGAAATGGTATATTGAAATTCTAAAGAATTAAAGCTTTTTATAGACTAGAAAGTTGAAGAAACCAAAAGGATAAAGCATCTTCCACATTTCTCAAAAGCAAGTAAGTAAAAAGCAAGTTGTCCTGTAATTAGATAGCTGTAAAAAAATTTTTTGGTATCTTTGCCAACCATGTAGCTAGATTAGTGTCAACATATTAAAGAAAAAATTATAACTAAATTTTAGAATTGCTATTTCCTATGGGGTAGTTGTATTCTAGGTGCCAGTTTGTTGACCAAGAAGGATTCAAGAATTTATTTGGTGTCAAAAGAATTTGTTACGAATTTTGGCTTTGGTGTTCACTGATTTTGTAACTTTCCTAAGAGATTTTTCATGGATCTAATTTCCAAGGTCTTTGTCTGTAAAATGGGTATAATGTATAAGTCAGTGTCTCCATTTATTCTGAACATTGCCCAGTAAGGAGCAGTTCATCCGATCTGAAATATCTCTGAACCTCAATTTCTCCATTTTCCCAGTGGGATAATAATTCCTACCACAATGAGTTGCTTTGAGAACTAAATGACATAATAGTAAGTAGTTCCAGAAATAGTAGATTTTAAGATTATTTCATAGCTTTTCTAATATGTAGAGAAAGAAAATGTGAGGATATATTGATGGTGTTATAAGTATCACCAAGGTTGATTATAATGGATCTGCTACTTAGTACTGATAGTGTTGGCTTCCAGAAAACCCATTGCACACATCAGAGAAATCAGGCATTTGATTTTGGCTTCTTTTCTTGATTATGTGAGCTATATCCTTAATGGCATATTTGACAGCCCTCTTGTTATCTACATAGTACTTTAAAACATAAATGACTATTTTTGCTGCTTCATGCCTAGAAATGATGTAATTGGAAAGGCAATAAGAGTACATATAAAAAAGGTGAATGTGTAGTGATTGCTGAGTAAAATATTGTAGTAAGCTAGAAAATTAGACATTAAGTTATTGAAACAACCTTGCCCAGCTTTAATGATTGACTTAATATACTCAAAAGCTTTTGCATCTTCTGAAATTATATTTTCATAATGCCTTTAGTTTAATTCAGGTGACTTTTTTTTTTTTTTGCCAAAAGCTTCATTTAGTTTTGACCAATAAGTCAAAAGTGATTATTAAAAAGGAATTAAAAAGATATGTGAGTGCACTGATAGCAAAATGCTTAATGTAGTAAACAATTTTCTAAGCGTATAGTGGTTTAATCCGTATGCTGCCCTCATTATTAACATGAAGCCCATACCAAGACTCACCCAAGTAAAAAAAACAAAAAACAAAAAAAACCATGAAGTCCATAAGCACAAAGGATATGTTATCTGTTTAATTAGTCTGTACTTCTAAATTTAAAGTATTTGATTTCTTGTTACAATAAAAATATAGATTCTCACATAATTGTCAACCTTTCAGGATCCATTTTTTCATGGGTAAAATCAAGGGGTTTTTCTCACTCAGAGGCCAAAGTGGGAAGAGAATTCAACACAGATGTTTTGACTGAAGGGGCTTTAATGAAAGAATATTTACAGAGATGAGAGCAGGGTTATAGGAATCAATATACAGACTAGCAACGGTGGGAATTTTTCCACCCTAGGTCTGAGGGACTGAGGAAGAAATAATGTTATGGAGTTTGGAGTTAAGAAAGTGCAAGCAAGAATGGAGGCAGCGGTTCCCAGAGATGGAAGGAAAAAGGCAAGAGTAGGAAGGGAGTGGAAAGAAGTGCCCCAGCCTCTCCCACTTCCCACCCTCTGTTCTTTCACTGCCTACCTTTGGCTGAATCCACTGAGAAAGCAAGAAAGGAAGCCCAGTTGGTGCAGGCCAGAAAGATCAGCTTCAGGGCACAGCATAGAACAGAAAAGGGTGGACGATGAACAGGTTGGGTGGGACGGCAATAGAGAAGAACCAGCACAGTGCACCATTTCTGAAGATTCATTCAGCTTTAATGGTCCACAATGTTTACATGAGTAATTTCTCCTTTTTTTTTTTTTCTTGGAGACAGAGTTTCACTCTGTCACCCCAGGTAGAGTGCAGTGGCAGCAAAATAGTTCACAGCAACCTCAAAATCCTGGGCTCAAGCTATCCTCCTGCCTCAGCCTCTTGAGTAGCTGGGACTACAGGTGCATGCCACCACACCTGGCTAATTTTTCAATTTTTAGTAGAGATGGGGTCTTGCTCTTGCTCAGGCTGGTCTCAAACTCCTGAGCTCAAGTGATCCTCCCACCTCAGCCTCCCAGAGTGCTAGGATTATAGGCATGAGCCACTGTGACTGGCCTAATTTTTCCATTTTTAAAAAATATGCTGCTCTCTGATTATGCTCTTATTAAGACAGCAAAGGAGAATTTTTGAAGTTGGTTTAAACATACATATGCGCACAAGTCATAATCTTTATAAGATACTGAATATTATCAGCAGATACACCTTAGAATTTCACATAATTTTTCAATCTGAAAAATATCTGGATGTAATATATCTTTCCTTTTACTATATAAAAACAAAAGACTGTAATTCTCTGCATTTTGAGTAAGTATTTCTTGTTGGATATCATATAGGTCACATTTTGTTTTTGCAAAATTCCAGGAACCATTTTCTTGTTCTTTTTTAAATTTTTTTTTTGTGAGACAGAGTCTCACTTTATTGCCCAGGCTAGAGTGCTGTGGTGTCAGCCTAGCTCACAGCAACCTCAAACTCCTGGGCTCAAATGATCCTCCTGCTTCAGCCTCCCGAGTAGCTGAGACTACAGGCATGCGCCACCATGCCTGGCTAATTTTTTATATATATTTTCAGTTGGCCAATTAATTTCTTTCTATTTTTTAGTAGAGACGAAGTCTCGCTCTTGCTCAGGCTGTTTTCGAACTCCTGACTTTGAGTGATCCACCCGCCTCTGCCTCCCAGAGTGCTAGGATTATAGGCGTGAGCCACCACACCCGGCCAATTTTCTTGTTCTGTTGGAGTTTTCTGATACCAATTAAGCTATTGAGGAGGATTTGAATTCTTGCATGCTATGAGATAGGATCATGTGTAGATAAATCTTACACATCAAATTAACCTATTGCTAAAAGCAAAAACATGGTGACATTCAAAAGGACTAGCACAAGTTGCCCAAAACAATTCTATGAGTTCCACCAGTGGTACTGAAAACATGGTTCCTAAGAACTTATTGGAGATGCAAATTCTCTGGCCCTACTGACACTCCCTGAATCAGGAACTCTGGGGTGGAGCCCAGCAATCGGTATGTTAACAAGCCCTCCAGGTGAATCTGGTGCGTGTTGAAGTTTGAGAACACAATACTAAAAGTTTTAAATTAATTTCAATATAGATTGAAATAAATCAGTTGTAATTCTGTTACTTTTATTTTCAATGTTGTAACACTGTCATTACTAACTTTTTAATTCTTTTAAAGACAAATACCTCAGTTTTCTCTTTACTGACCCATCATCCATCAGTCCAAATGGAGATCATTAATAAGCACAATGAGCTTAGGAGGATGGCAAATCCCAGTGCTAGCAACATGCTGAAAATGGTAAGTCTTGTTTTGTCAATGGACCATTATTAATTAGCATTTAACCATTTAGCAATGGACATTAAACCAGGATATACATATGTAAAATACTCTAATCTGTTTATTTCACTAAAAAGTTAACAGATTAGTGTTCAGGCTAGTAGATAAATACAACACACTACATTTGAACTGGAAAACAATGGACTCTAGCAATATAGGATGGAGATATAATTAATGGACAAACGATGTGTAAGAAACCTTGTAGATTACATAACTTGAATAATTGGATGCCAAACTGCAAACAAAATCTTAAACTCTATAAGAAAATACAGTGAATAAGTCTTTAAAATGAGAATCCCACTTTTTTCTGTTATGAGTATATCATATATAATGTGTGTGCATTTGGGTAGCATATTAATAAAAGAAACATATACAGAAGATGTTGAGTAGTATGGTGGGGAGCTTAGAAACCAAAATGAGATGAAGTAGGAGATACATAGACTAAATAAAAATATTAATAATAATAATTAAAATATTATGGTTGACTGTAAGCTGGTTACTTTATTTAGAAGAACTTCCACATTCTTTCTATTCATGGAAATAATTCAAACTTTGCTGCATCTTTGTGAGGATTAACAGAGATAATATTAAAGGAAATAAAATGCCAGGAACATATGGATTACTCCATAAAAATTAGTTCTTATTTCTCTTCCCAATTCAAGTACTTAAAGTTTTATCATTTGAAAAATGAATTCTGTTTGCTCAGACTTTTCTCAAAGAACTAACCTAGAATCAATAGATCAAAGATATTTGGAGTTATACTATAGCTCAGTAAGTAAAATAACTATGTAGCAGTGAGTGCTACAATGAGTTGCTTTGAGGGATATTGAGCATACACTTCAATTAAAGCTAAATGAGGATTTTTTTAGAGGGAATTTCTATAATAAATGAGAAATAGGATC
Organism: Mirza zaza; assembly: GCA_008750895.1. Lineage (NCBI taxonomy): Eukaryota > Metazoa > Chordata > Mammalia > Primates > Cheirogaleidae > Mirza > Mirza zaza. The sequence continues at coordinate 19,478 of VSMD01035838.1, forward strand.
TGTTATCTTTCTGGTTCATCCCAACTCTGAAATTCTATGAAAGTTGGTGCTTAATCTAGACTATAATAAGAAATTTTTCTACTGGGCCTTAAGTTTAGCTTCATTTCTGAGGTAGTGTGCTCTGCCCAGTATACAAAATCAATACAACCATAAGTAGCTGACATTGCCTTGCCAGTGTTACAAGGTAAGTCTGCTCTATCCTGAACATCTTTTCTCAGCATAGATCAAAACTATTTTTTTCTTTTTTGAAAGTAATCTCTAAAAATCTTAACTTGTCTGAATTATGATGACATTTGCATTGATTTTCCTAGCTTTTTCACATTTTTGAGTATGGAATAGGGAGAGTATTTATTTTTTCCATTAATTTTGTCCTTCATGCTGTTATATTTCATTCAGTATAAAACATACTTACTAAGCTTAATATATAATCTGACAGTAAATCAATCTATGAAGGCTACTACAAACAAGGTAGATATTATGGGTAAAAAGAGCCCATACTTAAATCTTAGTTCTAGCTAAATAGTCATAGTCCAAAGCTTAAAAAAAAAAAAAAAGAGTTATGGTCATCTGTGGGTATCCAGTTAAAAGATTATACCTTGGTTTTGAAATGTTTATTTTGTTCCTGGGAATCTGCACAGCTATTTTTTTCATAAAGTATTTTATTCTATGACCACCATATAGAAAGATAGTTCATGATAACTAAATCATTTGGGAAAGCAAGAAATGTGTCTTTTGATAGAATAATGAAAAAATGAAAAATTCTAGAAATTGATTCATCAAACAGGCATTTGTTTTAAATGTAATCATGTACTTCACCCTTATCTTGTGAAAGCTTCATATTTTAATTTCCGAATGTTTGTCATTTTTTCTAAGACATGGAATGCCGAAGCTGCAAAGAATGCTGAAAACTGGGCAAACAAGTGCACCCTATCTCACAGTCCTCCCAATCAACGAAAAATTGCTTGTAAGTTGAACTTCTCCAATAAATAATGTGTCATTTTATAAAAACCAAAACTTAACTAAAAATAATTGAAGTAGAGAGATATAGAAGTTTGTAAATGTTGATCTTGTTTTTATTTTTTGGTTTTAACTCTATTGCCTATCCCTGCATACATATACCTTGCTTCCTTTCCTGTTTTCTTTCTTTTTTAAAAAAAGTTCTGTCCTACAATTTTATTAATTCTGATGCTCTAAGCCAAAACTGTAGAATGAGTCTTAGTGGTCAAGGGCAGAAGTGATAATGGAGGAAAAAAATGTGTTACTTTTTTTTTTTCTGAAGTTAAATCCATTTAGATACTCATCATCCATGTTAATTATATGCCAAATTTTATTCTCAACAATCTAACAAAGTTCCCAACTGGCAACCTATCAAGACTGAATTAGGCAAAAGTAGAAAATTTGAATGGACTAATATTAAATAATAATGTTGAATCAGTAATAAAAACTCTCCCATTATGCCTGAATAATAAGCAAAAATAAAAATAAAAAAACAAAAAACCAACTCTGCCTTTAAAGAAAAGCCTAAGACCTGGTGATGGTTTCACTACTAAATTCCACAAAACATTTAAAAAACTACTGCTAATCTTTCTTATACTCTTCCAAAAAATTAAAGACAAAAGAGTAGTTCCAAACTCATTTTATGAGGCCAGCATGACCCTAATAACCAAAGCTACACAAGGACAATAAAAAGAAAACTATAGGCCAATATCTGTAATGAACATAGACGCAAAAATCCTCAAGAAAATACTTGGAAATCAAATTCAACACACACTAAAATGATCATTCACCAGTATCAAGTGGTATTTATTTCAGGAATGCAAGGATGGTTCAACATCCTTAAATCAATAAATGTGATATATCATATTAACAAAATGAAAAACAAAAGCCATATAATCATGTCAATAAATGCAGAAAAAGCATTTGATGAAATTTAACATCTCATAGCTAACATCATACTAAATAAGAAAAAGGTGAAAACTTTCCCTCTAAGATCTGTAACTAAATAAAAATGCCCATTTTCACCACTTCTGTTCAACATAGTACTGAAATTCCTAGCCAAAGCAATTAGATAAGAAGAAATAAAAAGCATCCTGAAAAGGAGAAAGTCAAATTGCACCAATTTGCAAATGGCATAATCTTATATTCAGAAAGCCCTAAAGACTTCACCAAAAAGCTATTAGAAGTGTTAAACAAATTCAGTAGTTACAGGATGCAAAATCAATATACAAAAGTCAGTACCATTTCTATAAAATAATAGTGAAGTACCTGAAAATGAAATCAAAAGAAAGCAAGCTTATTTACAATAGCTAAAAAAATAAAATACTTAAGAATAAATTTAACCAAGAAGATGAAAGATCACTACACTTAAAAATATAAAACATGAATGAAAGAAATTGACAAGGACACATATACATAAAAACACATCCCATGTCCATGAATTAGAAGAATTAATATTGCTAAAATATTCATACTGCTCAAAGCAATCTACAAAGTCAATGAAATTCCTAAAACCAATTTAAAATTCATTATGAAACCATGAATGACCTCAATTAGCAATATCAATCTTGAGTAAAAAAAAAAAAAAAAAAAAAGCTGAAGACATCACATTACTTCACTTCAAAATATACTATAAAGTTATTGTAACCAAAACAGCATTGTATTGGGATAAAAAGAGACACATAGAACAATGGAACAGAATAGAGATGCCAGAAATAAATTCATGCATCTACAGCCAACTGATTTTTGACAAAGGTGCCATGAACACACATTGGGGAAAGAATAGTGTCTTCATCACTGAATCGGATGGTAGGTCTGCTTTCAGTTCTTTGAGGAATCTTAAGTGGTGCTAGAAAAATTGGATATCCATATGCAGAAGAAAGAAACTGGCTTCATGACCCTGGACTGGACAAGGATTTTTTTGTTATGACCTCAAAATACTAGCAACATAAACAAAAATAGAAAAATGGGATTACATCAAACTAAAAAGTTTCTGCACAACAAAAGAAGCAATCAACAGAATAAGGAGACAACCTACAATAGGAGAAAATATTTGCAAACTATACGTCTGACAAAGGGTTAATATTCAGAATATATAATGAATTCAAACAACTCAGTAGCAAAAACAAATAAATATACACAACTATTATTTTTTGTCAATTAAAAATAAATTAGTAAAAGGCAGAAATTTAAAAAACTAAAAATCTACCAAACCTATCAAACCATGAGCTCCTGGTGAAAAATAATTATTTTACTTCTTTTAGAATATTTTCCAGAATATAAATGTAAATAGAGTTAATGGGGAATTAAATCTCTGTCTCTCACAGTCCTCAGTCTGCTCTATTCTACCTGTCCACTCTACTTCAACCTGCCTTGCACATTTTACTAAAATTAGGTCAGGCTGTTCATTACCACAAACGTGCCATTATTACTGTGACTTGGAACTCATTATCTTCCCACGAGATATCCCATCGTACTGCCTATCTGTTTGTTGTAGACCCTTCACATGTCATCCTCTTACTTCCCCATCTTAAATGCCAAAGTTAAAAAATCATGTTTGTAACATTTTAAATATCTCCCATATGCATACTATGAAGCTATAACAGATAATAAATACTTGCTGATTAATTGAATGTTAATGAATTCATCAGTATTATCGAAATGATGACTAGGACTGCATTAAGCTATATAATCAGTTTGAAAGTGAATCATTATTTGAAGTTTAAAAAGAGCTATTTATGGGGAGTTGGAGAGGGAACAAAGTGCTTCAAATTCAAAGAGAATTGCTTTTGAAATTGAAGTTGGATTTATCCCACTGATCAGTCTGGTTAAGATGACTATAAATCTTTGGGAAGTGATACTGATCACAGAGACTAAAATATGATATTTTAATAGCTTTCAATGAGAATTTTTCACAAGTACTGGTTTAACTATTGGTTTATTGTCTTTTCTAATTTTTAGTTGCTGGCTGTGGGGAGAATTTATTCATGTCCAGTGCTCCCACATCATGGTCAGATGCAATCCAAACTTTATATGATGAAGCTAAAAATTTTAAATACGGATTTGGAGGTATTCAACCAAATGCTAAAATTGGCCATTACACTCAGGTAAAAATAAAATCATAAAAACTTAATGATTTTTGGTGTCCGTCATCCCAGAAACACGTTTTCTACTCGGTTTATCCTAGAGATGCCGAGCATGCATCTGAACTATGCCATCTGAGCTGTGTGCATGAAAGCTACCCTACTTTATAAAGCACGTTACCCAGTAATAGATATAAGCTCAATACATTATCTCTTGGATACCCACAACCATTCATCTGCTCGTTGTGATTTTAGTTTACCGCAATGGATTCTTTTAAATGATACCCCTGGAAATAGTGATAAAATGACCTCAATTATATTTAAGCGACATTCAATGACACCTAAGCAAAACAAAGCCTTGAACAGTTTTCTCTGGGCCATTCATAGGGTAAAAGACTAAAGAGAAAAATAATGAGGAATAGTGTATTCTTACATACGAAAATTAATTTTTGATATTGTTGAATAAATAATTTTTGTATTTGTCACATAAAACCTAAAGTAAATATATATTGGGGAAACTGTGATTATCAGCACAAAAACACAAAGTTGACAAGATTTCTTATTTTTACCTGCAAAAAGTAAAATTGCCTTTCGATGCCTTTCCCCTCATTGCCCAATTACCCATTGCCTATATCTTTATGAATTTGGGGGACGATTGTCATAACAAATGTATCATGAATGTACAGATCTTCCTTTGACTTTAAATGAACTCCCATCATTGGAAGGATATTTTAAAAGAATAACATAAAGTTTATATGAAAATGTTAAAATCTAAAGCCGGTATTTTTCAGCTTACTAAAATCCCTTCATTGGTAATTTCTAATAAGCAATTAAGAAACAAAAAGCCACACGGTGTGAACACTGTAAATTTAATGAAAATGACTTTGAACTTTTTGCTTGCAGCTTGTATGGGCCACTTCCCACCAAGTTGGCTGTGCATTAGGCCATTGTCCTCATAAGACTTTACGGTATTTCTACGTCTGCCAATATTGCCCTGGGTACGTATGGCACCGGGGATCATTTTCAGCACGTAGTAGGTAGGCCAAGTGGCCTGCACCTTGGGCTATAATCTAATGCCCTTCGTCAATCTGACGTTATTGGGTAGTTCCACCAAGGGCTTTGGGGGTGGGTTTGGAAGAGTAGGGAGAATTGGGAAAGATAGGAAATGGCAAGCAGCACATTCCAAGGAATGATAAAGTCATGAGAATATAGATAGCACAGTGAACAGAGCGTGGGCATGGTGGCCCATCAGTCTTAAGTACAAACATTGGCTTTGTCACTTACTGATTTGTATGGTCTTTAGTTCACCAATAACTTAATCACCTGGAGCCCCTTTTTACTTATCTATCCAGAGGCAGCAGCAATTAATTTCTTGTAGGGATTTTGTGAGAATTAAATATAACAAGCAATGTTAAGTGCCCAGCAGAGTTCATGGCGCATAATAATCCTCAACAAAACAAAATTCATCTAATAAAGAAGTAAATAATATTCTGTGAGATACTCCTCTCAAAAATTCTTGGGAGCCTCACGACAGACCTGTCCTCTGCTTGCATGCCGTTTGTCTTGCTGAAACAGTCATGGAAGACCATCTCCTTTCTGTGGCACATATTTGAATCCTGCCAACTTACCTCAAAATTGTCTCTAAGGCTCCAAGCTTCAGAAATCTTTCTCTCCCTTTCTGTGAGTGAGCACCTGTGATTCTTGCTGTATATTCCACTCACATGGCACAATCTCATATTCCTTCATGTTGTCACTAATCCTTTCCTTCAAATATTCCATTGCCAGGGGAAACGATATGAGAACCAGGAAGACCCCATATAAAACAGGAAAACCATGTGGAGAATGCCCTGATCATTGTGAAAATGGCCTTTGCAGTAAGTAAGATCCATTTGGCATCTTTAAGGGGTGATGTCTACACAGACACTCTCCTTACTGTGGGAGACAGTCTCAGACTCTGCCCTTACATATATATGTCCCCACTCTGCTTCTGGGCTCTTCTTTTCCTTCTTAGTCTTCCTGCGCTTGGCAACAAAAACAGAACTAAAAATGGAGTGGTAAATTCAGCTGCCATTTGGGAGTGGTGATGAGTAAAGTAAGATAAACATTGAGGTAGTCATGAAAAACAGTTAAGCCAAGCCAAGATGGAAATAAAGTTTACTTTAAGCTCTCTCTAATCTCTCTTTAATTGATTTAGTTTTTCTCAGAGAGAATAAAGGCAAATGTATAGAAACTAAGCAACTATACAATCTTAGATAGGGTCAAGCTCAATTTATTCCTACCACTAAATAAAAGCCAGGGAATATATGAAAGGAAAGCTTGGTGCTGTTCTCAGTATAGCTACCTATACTCAGACACTTACACTCTGCCAACTACCTAACTTGATTCCTTCCGAACAACGGTACATCATAGCATAGCATCATAGCATCATAGGCACCTGAAAAAGAACTTTGGGCTATTTTAAGAACATATGTTGAAGCTTCCAGCAGTCTTCCATTAATGCCCAGACACTACATACACCCATAAATACACACATCACAATCATTGCAGGTATAGGGCACTGTTACTTTGTACGGTTGCAACTCTCCACCAGACTGCACAGTTTTCTGAACGCTGTGTGAACTGGATTTCCCGATTTGCTACCCTTGCCCCTTTGTATGCTCCATTCACTGCACAAGCATATATAACAGCACACATACACACACTGGGCTAAAAATGTAGCACCTGAAATATATGGAGAATTAAGTTTATTTCTGTTACTGTGCACCTTATTGGAACAGGGTAGGGGAATTTATTTGATTTCATAAAGCTCTCTAATGTGAAACTCCTATATCTGCTATATCGGGTATGTTTATTAAACAGTTTAAGCCTATCAATTCTTATTTATGTAATGAGCTTTGCATAGAAAAACATATAAAGAGTAAAGGGGTCTTCCTTGAAATATTTTTGGATAGCTAATACTTTAAATCCAAGAAGCAACATTCTGTTTGACTTTCATTTCATTTTAGCAAATTCCTGCATGTATGTGGATAAGTATTGGAATTGTGCTGAGCTTGTCAAACAAGCGGGTTGTGATGCAAAAATCACAAAAGAAAACTGCCAAGCACGTTGCAAATGCCCTTCAAAAATAAAAGACAACATCCTTTAATGGTGATGATTCTTCTCAAGAGCAAAGTGACTGCACTTAAAATAAATCACTGCAAAATTTCATTGTCTTCTTTTAAAAGATCACATAAGTTTTGAAAAAGTCTCCTATTGAATACATCCTAACACCTTCATCAATTAAAGTTGACAAAATTTGAGTAAAGAAAACTAGATAACGAAAATAATAAATTCAATAACTGTGAACTACTGATAAAGATGGAGTGCTGAATCTAATAGTCTTTAGTTCTCATAATCAGTAACATGTACTTAAAGCTCTGTGTAACTCTTATGAATAAATGTGTTCAAAACCTTTAAAACAGAGGGATCAGAAATCTTTTTCTTTTTCAAGGCATTAAAAATGTGTTGGTGAGAGTATAGGTGTAAATAGCTCTGTTCTGGCTGGCATGTACAGTCCAAAGATGACACAGGGAGATACTGCAATGAAACTGGGTTTCCTGATCTCAATGATCATTAAAAACATGTATATGTTGGCAGAAATGTGAAAAAAAAAAAGTTGTGATAGCCATGACTCACAAACATTTACTCAGTTCCTGGACCTAAAACAATTCACAGATTTTGGCTCCTCAGTTGAAGGGAAGGCCACATCCCTAGAGAAAGAGCCCAGAAATGCAATCATAGATGTATTCAATGAACCTTTCTTCAAGCCTTCCCACTGAGGACGAATGGGGCCATTCATCAAGGTGATTGACACTAGAAAGTGAGAGAAGCTTTTTATGGTTTATTAGATACTCACTTAAAGCTAATTTTAATCTCTGAAGACCTGAAGTAGTGCTATAGTACACTAGTCAAGACAATGGAGTCTTGGCCCAGTGCATATCAGATAAGCACCAGTGGGACTGTAGACTCATGCGTTGGTTCATTTTCCAACTTCAAACTACAGTAGAAATATATATATATACTTGGAAATGCTCAGCATTCCCATATTGGGTCTCTGACCTGAAAATTAAAAGTTATGGTAAGAAGAGTCAAGTGGAAGCCCCTCAAACTTCCCATTCAGCCCTAGCAAGATAAAAAAAAAAAAATCAAAAATAGGTTCACATGCCTTTAGTATTACAGAAATTTGTATTATAATCAAGACATAAAAATTTCAGGGGTGGTATGACCACATCTCTATTTAACCTGCCTATTCTTCTTGTGAAAAAGCAAGGCAGGTTATCCATAATAATCAAAGACTATCACAAACTTAAATATATGGTAGTACCACTTATAACTGTGATTCTAGATATCATATCTTTCCAGAGGAAATCAATATATCCCCTAGTACCAAGAATATGTCTAATGGCTTACAATTCCTAGGGCCCTTAAGAATTATGCCAAATCAAAACCACAATAAAATATCACTTATCTTCAGTGAGGATGGACTTTATTAAGAAGTCCCAAAACAATAAATGTTGGCGTGGATGCAGAGAGATATGAACACTCATATACTGCTGGTGGGACTGCAAACTAGTATAGCCTCTGTGGAGAGTAAAATGGAGATATCTCAAAGAGCTACAAATAGAACTACCATTTGATCCAGCAATCCCATTACTGGGCATCTACCCAAAAGAACAAAAGACATTCTATAAAAAAGACATCTGCATGCAAACGTTTATAGCAGCACAATTCACAATTGCAAAGATGTGGAAACAACCCAAGTGCCCATCAATATATGAGTGGATCAATAAAATGTGGTATATGTGTATCATGGAATACTGCTTAGCCACAGAAACAATGGTGATCTAGAACCTCTTATATTATCCTGGATAGAGCTGAAGCCCATTGTACTAAGTGAAGTATCGCAAGAATGGAAAAACAAGCACCACATGTACTTACTATCCAAATTGTTATTAACTGATCAACACTTAAGTGAATATATACTAATAGCATTCACTTGGTGTCGGGCAGGTGGGAGGGGGGCCGAGGGGATGGGTAAATTCACACCTAATGGGTGCGGTGCACACCATCTGGGGGATGGATATGCTAGAAGCTGTGACTCGGATGGCTCAAAGGCAGTATATGTAACCTAAACATTTGTACCCCCGTAATATGCTGAAATAAAAATAAATAAATAAATAAAACTTGAAAGCAGATATGAAAGTTAGAATAAATCATCATTCATATAAAAAAAAAAGAATTATACCAAATCTACTCTGCCTGTGCTTTGTAAATGAAAAACTAAACTTGGATAATATTACATCTGTTAACAACATATTTTACTGAATGTTTAAGCCCATTCTTGGGACTGACTGCTCAGCAAAAAGGATTCCTGGACGGGAATAGCGGCTCACGCCTGTAAAACGTAGCACCCTGAGAGTCTGAGGCGGGAGGATCTCTTGAGGTCAGAAGTTTGAGACCAGCCTCGGCAAGAGCGAGGCCCTGTGTCTACTAAAAACAGAAAGAAATTAGCCAGGCAACCCCCCCCCCAAAAAAATTAGCCAGTCATGGTGGTGCATGCCTGTAGTCCCAGCTACTCTCGAGGCTGAGGCAGAAGAATTGCTTGAGCCCAGGAGTTTGAGGTTGCTGTGAGCTAGGCTGACGCCACGGCACTCTAGCCCAGGGAACAGAGCAAGACTCTATCTACCAAAAAAAAAAAAAGAAGGAAGGAAGGGAGGGAGGGAGGGAGGGAGGAAGGGAGGAAAGAGAGAAAAAGAGAGAGAGAAAGAGAAAAAGAAAAAGCAAAAGAGAAAGAAAGATTCCTTTCAAAATATTATTATACTTCTCAATGACAATGCACCTGGTCACCCAACAGCTCTGATAGGGATTTACAAAACAGTTAATGTTGTTTTCATGCCCGTTAAGGCAACATCCATTCTGCAGCTCATAGATCAAGGGGTAAATTTGACTTTCAAGTCATTATTTTAAAAATATATTTCATTAGGCTATAGCTGCCATAGATAATGATTCCTCTGACGGATCTTGGCACAGTGAATGGAAAACCTTCTGGAAAGCATTCACTATTCTAGATACCATTAGGAACACTCGTGATTCATGGAAGCAAGTAAATAGGAGTTTGGAAAAAATGGATCCCAACCCTCCTGGATGGCTTTGAAGGGTTCAAGACTTTAGTGGAGGAATTCACTGCAGATGTAGAAATAGCAGGAGAATGAGAATTAGAAGTAGAGCTTGCAGGTGTGACTGCATTGCTGCAATCTCATGATCAAAGCTGAAGGGATGAGGAGTTGCTTCTTATCGATGAGCAAAGCAGGTAGTTTCTTGAGAGAGACTCTACTCCTGGTGAAGACGCTGTGAACATCATTGAAACGACAGAAAAGAATTTGTACCCCCATAATATTCTGAAATTAAAAAAAAAGAATTTAGAACATCACATAAAGTTAGTTGATAAAGCAGGAGCAGGATTTGATAGGATTGACTCCAATTTTGAAAGAAGTTCTGCTGTGGGTAAAATGCTATCAAACAGCATCACATGCTAAGAAATCTTTTGTGAAAAGAAAAGTCAATGTAACAAACTTCAATTTTGTCTTATTTTAGTACATTGCCACGGCCACCCCAAACTTCAGCAACTAGTCATTAACATCAACCCTGAAGCACTAAAAAGATTATAACTCACTGAAGGTTCAGGTGATCATTAGTATTTTTCAGCCACAAAGTATTTTTTAATGAAGGTATGCACATTGCTTTTTGAGACATAATCTTATTGTGCACTTAATAGGCAAACTTAAGTTTGTGATAGTCAGTTTATAGTATAGTGTAGTGTAAACACAGTTTTCATATGCACTGGGAAACCAACAAATTCATGTAACTCACTTTATTGTGATAGTCACTATATTTCAGAATTGAAACTCCCCATAAACCTCTCTTATTCTTCCTGCCCCTATCTTGAATGTGTTGCTTATAATGCTCATGAACATTAACATAGTTTTTCCATATGTGGTATCCCTAGAAATTTTATATAAATGCTAGCATCCTATACAGATTTGTCAATAACTTCTCTATCTCAGCATTGTTTTGGATATTATTTATTCTGATAGCATCAGGCTATTCACATTCATTTTTGTATGAATATTGAATTATATTCCCCAACACAATCTATTTATTTATTTTCTTACATGTGGCCATTTAGATTTTTCACTATTACACTGTTATAGTAAACATGTTTATACATGTCCTTATAAGCACCAGCATTTGCTCAGGCTAAAATTGCTGGCCACAGATAATTTGCATCTTCCTCTTTACTGGAAATGGCCTAATTATTCACCAAACTAGCAGGACCAGTTTACACTCCCAACAACAGAGACTGGAATTTCTGGTTTCCCCTATTCTTAAAACATTTGGTTTTATTACATTTTTTTAAAATTTGCAAATATGATACCCTATTATGCTTTTATTTATATATTTATTTATAAAGTGAGGTTGCAGATATTTTCATATGTTATTTGGCCTGTTGGCAATTCCTCTTTAGTGTACTGTCTGTTCTCACTGTCTATGTCTATTTATGATGGCAGTGTGTATGTGGGGTGAGGGTAGAAGTATTTTTTCTTAAAAATTCATGAGTTATTTATATATTCTAGATAATAATTCTTCATAAGTTATATGCTTTGAAAACGTTTTCTCCCTGTTTGTGGCTTACCTTTTTCAGTTCTTTAATGGTGGTTTTTGGTACAAAGAATTTAAAATTTTGGTATAATCAAATTTATTGATCTTTTCTTCTTTTGTTGCTTTCTTTTTTTGCCTTTCACATTTATTAAGAAATCCTTACCCCAATTTTGTAAGATAATATATATTTCCTTTTTAAAATATTAAAAATTTTACTTTTTATAGAAAGCAGATATGTGGAGTATCCCTTATTCAAAATGCTTGGAACCAGAAGCATTTCAGATTTGGACTTTTTGTTTTTTTTTGGATTCTGAAATATTTGTATATTCTAAACACAAGTCCAAACAGAAATTCATTTATGTTTCATATACACCTTACTCATATAGCCTGAAGGTTATTTTATACAATATTTTTTTTAAATTTTGCACATGAAACAAAGTCCATGTACATTGAACGATCAGAAAGCAAAAGTATCACTGTCTTAGCCACCCATGTAGATGATCCATGGTTGTTTGGCATCACTATCATTCCTGACTCTGAATTTCTATGCTTGCAATAAGCAGTCATTGTCTTACACTTATTCACGTAGTGTATTCACTACGTAAGTGTATTCACACGTAAGTGTATTCATGTACACTTATTCAAGTACTTAATGGTAAAAAATATGACATACCATTAATACAGTGAAAAAATAATGTGTTCAGGGTAACTAAGCAGCACACTAGCATCACCAGAGTAGTACCTGTATCAGTCTTCTCCGCCTAAGAAGCTGTGTTTTGATTAAAGTTACTGTACACTGTATTGGTTGTTTTTTTTTAGGTGAGAAAAAACATTAGAAGCAGTTGAGAGATCAGAAAGCGGGCCCTCCCCTAACAATATTTGTACCCATAGAATTTGAGATAAAAAAAATAAAAATTAAAAAAAATTAAAAATTAAAACTGTTTGGATATTATTATAAAAAAAAAAAGAAGAAAGCAGGCTTTCTAGGTATGAGGAGGCATCCTCCTGGGTGATTTTTAAAAATGTTTCCTCAATAGTCATCTGCCTCATTAAAAACAGTTTTTGTCTTAAGAGTTTCTCTTTGATTTTATAAACTGACATGATTTCTTGTTCTGACATGAATGCATGCTGCTCGAGTCCTTTCATAATCCCATCATACATTTTCACCAGGTCATCTATAGGTACTTTTTTTGCAGTGGTAACATCATCTTCATCATCACCATTATCATGATCACCTTGATTCAGGACCATTTGGGCTATTTCACAGCTGAAGAGGGCTGGAAGAGTCCTTTTTCTCCTGTAAGCAGTGAATAAACTGTATATTGTGTGCTTGTATTTTGACTGCAATCGGTCACATAAGGCCAGGTATGAAATTTTCCCCTGTGGTATCATGTCAGTGCTCAAACAGTTTCGGATGTGAAGACATTTTGGATTTTGGATGTTCAAATTAAGGATGTTCAACCTGTGTTGATAGTTTTTTCAAATATCATCATGATGTGCATTGTTGTAGCTCTTTTTGCAATCACTGAACAGCCATCACAGGGGGTTTCTTAGGTTTGAACTCAAATCCTTCAATTCTAGAAAATTTTAAAAATTATTTCATTGAAAATTTTCTATCCTCTGTTTTCTTTGTTGTTTCTTTTTCCAAATCTTCAGAGGTTGGACACTTTGATTGTTTCTCTTATTTTCTTTATTTTTTCTTCTATTTTACATTGCCTTTGTTTTCAATGTTGTTCTACTTGCAAAGAGCTTTCTTCAACTTTGTCTTCTAAACTTCCTGTTGAATTTTTAAATGTCTGCTATTGTATTTTTATATCTAAAATATTTTTGTTCACTCAATATTATATTCTATTTTCCTAATCTTCCTTTATTATGCCTTCTATCATCTCTCAAAGGATGATAATGATATGAGTTTTAAATTTTTTCTGTTCCTTCCATTGTCCCTATTTCCTCTGACTTACTTTCCTTTTTGTTTTGATCTCAAATAGTGTTAGTAAACTTCACCAACTTCATGGTAACTCTTGCTGTTTATTCATATGTAAGAACTAGAAATAATTAGAAGATTGTTATCTGCTAATTTATATAGATATATTATTTTTTGATGTTCAGTGCATTTAATAATAAATCTTTCAAACTCCTGACTCAGATGTGCAAACCATATTTCAGAATTCTGGGAGCTGAGTAGAGGAAGATAAACTGATGTGCATTTATTAATGTAATCTTTCAACCAATTCTCCTTTATAAAATCTTACCTACATCTATAATTTCAGAATTACTTGGTGTTACCATTTCCTTAGACTAAAAGTTCTTGTGTGCTTAATTTTATACTGGTATGAATTTTATCAACCCTTAAAAGCCTGCATTCCAGCTGAATACCAAGGAAATTTTCACCATACATAAAAATAAAATTCTGTACTATTTTTTATCATCCACCTATTATAAATTAACAAATCGATCAGTCCATTAAAAGGACCCTTAAAATATACCATGTGCAGTAGATTCTAATTTGATAATTATTGTCCTGGACACAGCTCCACACCTAAAAACAAAAAACATAGTATTTAGATTTTGTTCATCAACCTCTCTGCCACCAACCAATTTCACCACATTATAGACATATATCTCTCAAAAGCTCTGATTGGTTGAATCTCAGGTCTTTCTAATATGATAAAGGATAACGCTAAAGTAAGACTTGTTTTAGAATGAAGGACAGATAGAAATGGCTTTCTCTAGAAAGCAAAAGTATAATTCATGGGATGGATAAGTGTAGTCAAGCATCATCTGAATAATGTAATCCTACCTCCTTATAATTTAGGACAATAACTTAAGCTAGTTATCAGGCTAACAAGACATCTGCTGGTTTGAATAAAGAGGTCACTTTCATCAGTATTCTTCAACCTTGGCTGCTCATTAGAATCACCTGAGTCCTTTCTGAAACTCCTGATAATTGGCCTCATCCCAGAACAATTAGATCAGAATCTCTGAGGATGGAAATTACAGTAGCAATAACAATAATAATAGTGATGGCAATGATAATAATAATTATTGTTAACACTTATTAAGCATTTATTATGTAGAGGTACTATGGCAAATACATTAAACTTATTATTAATTTAACCGAAAAACAATGCTATACGTAAGCATTGCTATTAATCCATTTTAAAGATGAGGGAGGAAACTGAGGCCATTAATTTTCCCAAACTAGATTTTTTAATCTAATTCCAGAGCCCATGATCTAAAATATTATGAAAATTTGCCTTCATCTACAAGATCAGCAACATTAGTATTGTAAAGACCTCGGAAGCTGGTACATTGTAAGTCAATCCTCGCAATACCATGTAGATAGAGCAAAGAAAAATTTAAATTAGGAGTAACAGAAACAAGGAAGGATAATATTAATTATTTTTTGTTCATTTTTGATGGATTTAATTACACATACTTCTGGGGTACATGTGATATTTTGGTACGTGCATACGATGTGTAGTGATCTAATTAGGGTGATTGGGATATCCATCACCTCAAACATTTATCATTTCTTTGTGTTGGAAACATTTTAAATATTTCTTGTAGCTATTTTAAAATATACAATAAGTTATGGTTAAATATAGTCACCTTACTGCGCTATCAAACACTGGAATTTGTTCCTTCTAGCTGACTGTATTTTTGTGCCCATTAACTAATCTCTCTTTATAGCTCCTTGCCCTGTACCCTTCTCAGACTCTCGTAACTGCCATTCTATTCTCTACCTCCACAAGATCAAAATTTGTAGTTCCATATGTGAATGAGAACATGTGACATTCGTCTTTCTGTGCCTGGCTTATTTCACTTATTTCCCTCCAGTTCCATTCATGTTGCTTCAAATGACAGACCTTCATTCTTTTTTATGGTTTAATAATATTCTGTTGTATATATGTACCACATGTTCTTTATCCACGCATTCGTTGATAGATGCTTGGCTTATTCTATATCTTGGCTATTATGAATGATGCTGCAATAAACACAGGAGTGCAGACATCTCTTCAATATACTTATTTCCTTTCTTTTGAGTATATACCTGGCAGTGGGGTACTGGATCATATGATAGTTTTATTTTTAATTTTTGAGGAAACTCTGTACTATTTTTCTTTTTCTTTTTATAGTAGGCTTTTATAAGGACAAGATGTTTTTATTTCAAGGGATTTAGGGGTAAGTGGTTTTTGGTTATGTGGATGGACTGTACAGCGTTCCTAAGAAGAGGAATTGTTTCTATAATCAATGTCATCAGAAAATTCTTTGTGAGTGGTATTTAAGAGTCTAGAGAACCTAGATCTTAGGCAACCTTGAATCAAAGAAGTTTCTGTGGGTAATATATGAATAGACCCAAAATACGGGGAAAAGATTGCACCACTTTCCTGAACATTACGTGGCAAGAACTTCTTTGTTTGTTTGTTTGTTTTGAGACAGAGTCTCATTCTGTTGCCCAGGCTAGACTGCCCTGGCATCAGCTTACCTCACAGCAACCTCAAACTCCTGGACTCAAGCAATCCTTTAGCCTCAGCCTCCCCAGTAGCTGGGACTATAGGCATGCACCACCATGCCCGGCTAACTTTTTCTCTGTATTTTTAGTTGGCCAATTAATTTGTTTCTATTGTTAGTAGAGACAGAGTCTCGCTCTTGCTCAGGCTGGTTTTGAACTCTGACCTTAAGTGATCCTCCCACCTTGTCTTCCCAGAGTGCTAGGATTACAGGCATGATTTTGTTTGTTTTTGTTTTTTGTTTTATCAGGCAAGACTTCTTGGTAAGAGGCAAGAACTTTTTACCTTCAATCTATCCCAAGAGCTTTTATCCTAAAGTTCATGAGAAAGTTAATCTGTAAGATTTATGAATCCTTTGACAGCATAAGCAAAATATTGCAGATATAAATGTTTGACGTTTTCTCAGGAAAAGGTACATAGTTTTCATTAGATCAAAAGAGTAAGTCAAAAGAGTAGTCAAAAGAACCTATGACTTAAGAAAAGGTTAAAAACTTCTGGCCTAGCCTAGTTTGAGAAATCATTCCATCTATGTCTGGATCAGCATGAGCACAGTGGTTTCTTAGCACTGAGAAATGCAAAAATGTTTTAGCATCCCTGGGAATGCAATGCTGATTATCTATTTCATGGTGAGCAATATAAATACAAGGCACACAATCTGCTTCTCAAAGGCTTTAAACTGGGTTGGGACATTATTTTATAACCAACAATACCAAGTGGTGATGATTGAATATTAAAATTGAAGGACTAAACTTGGGCGGGGGAGGGGGGCTGTCGTAGATCATTAAGGGAACAGGGATTAGAGTACAGTCTTCCTTTGGTGTCTGTGGGGGATTGGTTCCATGACTGCCCCTCAGATACTAAAATTCTCAAATGCTTAAGTCCCTCATATAAGATAACATAGCATTTACCTATAACCTACATACATCCTCCTATACACTTTATTTATCTATTTTATTTTATTTATTTATTTGAGACAGAGTCTCACTTTGTTGCCCAGGCTAGAGTGAGTGCCGTGTTGTCAGCCTAGCTCACAGCAACCTCAAACTCCTGGGCTCAAGCAATCCTCCTGCCTAAGCCTCCCGAGTAGCTGGGACTACAGGCATGCGCCTGTAGTCGGCTAATGTCCGGCTAATTTTTTCTATATATATATTAGTTGGGCAATTAATTTCTTTCTATTTATAGTAGAGACGGGGTCTCGCTCTTGCTCAGGCTGGTTTCGAACTCCTGACCTTGAGCAATCCGCCCACCTCGGCCTCCCAGAGTGCTAGGATTACAGGCGTGAGCCACCGCACCTGGCCACCTCCTATACACTTTAGATGATCTCTAGATTACTTACAATAGCTAATAAAATGCCTACATATCACTTCATTCACATGGATTCAACATGGTACTTGGTCCATGGCAAATTCCAGTTTTGCTTTTTGGAACTTTGCGAAACTCTTTTTCCGCATATTTTTGATCCAAGGTTGTTTGAACTCACAGATGTAGAGCCAGTGGGTAAGGAGGGCAGACTGTAATTGGGAAAGCCATTGTAGGAGATGGAAATTGAGATGGACAATGATAAATGGATGGGATTTAGTTTTTAACAAGGACAGTGATGGCCCTTTTAGACAGAAGTAAAGATTTACATCCAAAACAAAAGAAACTGGGTAAAAGAAGTGATTACAGCCTACCTCGATTGTGGAGAACATACTTAAGAAGGTAATAAGACATGCAATGATTTGATTAGGTAGAGAAGATCCAGCTTTTGGAGAGCTTATTATAACACTTACTAATTTGGACTAAAGTGTAAGCAGCCTAAGTTTTTGAACACAGAACATGTATTTAAAAAAGCAGCATTTAAGAGAATAGAATATGGTTGGAACGTGAAGAATAAAAAATTACTTTCATTCCTGAGAGATGGGAAGTTTGGAGTAAATTAGGAGGCTGGCATTTGTCAAAAGTGTTCATTATTTCTCCAGCATATAATGTGTAATGCAAAACCTTTCTGTGTTTCACTAAGGTAAAGAGTTCTCAAGCTGCTCCATCGTCTCAGAGTACAGCAGCTACATGTAAAATGGCAAACAGTCCACCAGATGAAAGCAAAATTGTTTTTTTTTTTTGAGACAGAGTCTCACTTTGTTGCCCAGGCTAGAGTGAGTGCCGTGGCATCAGCCTAGCTCACAGCAACCTCAAACTCCCGGGTTCAAGTGATCCTCCTGCCTCAGCCTCCCGAGTAGCTGGGACTAGAGGCATGCGCCACCATGCCCGGCTAATTTTTTCTATATATATTAGTTGGCCGATTAATTTCTTTCTATTTATAGTAGAGACGGGGTCTCGCTCTTGCTCAGGCTGGTTTCGAACTCCTGACCTCGAGCAATCCGCCCGCCTCGGCCTCCCAGAGTGCTAGGATTACAGGTGTGAGCCTCCGAGCCTGGCCTGCAAGCAAAATTGATGCTAAGTTATAGAAGTCTCCAATATGCTGCAGATCACTAACAATACTTCCCTGTCACTGCAGACCCAAGCCAAGACAGCAGGTGCCATATCGTTTCTCCATCCACTGTAGTTGGGATTGGAAGGCAGGTAGTTTAGATACAAGGTCTGAAGTCCCAAGCATTGATCTCTAGTGCATCCAAAATACTCCAAAACACTCCAAAACATCTTCCTTCCCTGCTTGTTATAATGCCTGGAGTTTCAGAGTGCAGTTTTTATTCTGTGGATTGTAATCCTCTAATAAAAATCATTAATGATCCTCTCTTAAAATATCAATACATGTGATTCATCTATACTATGAAATATTTGATCATCTTTAAAAATAAAAAGGCAAAACTAATATTCCAAGACACATGGTGAAGTTTTTAATGAAAAGTACTATATTATAATGTTATTGATAATTGATAATAAGATATATGTATATGAGAAAGTATTTGTGTATAAATGTATAGAGGAAGACCAGAAAGATGAATGCCAGACTATTGCCATAAGCATAAAAGTGAATGGGTGGACATTCACATTTGCTTTATGTAGTTCTGTGTGATGTGAATCATTTTAAAAGAACAAAAGAACAAAACTATTTAAAAGAACAAAACTATTTTTAGCCTTTATCATTTAAAAATTATAAATATATGTAAATACAAATGCATATATATGTAATTTTTTAGATGTCTATGAAGAGAAGTACTTTTTCTAGGATGTGAGTAATATGTGAAAGAGTAAGAGGGCATCAAAATCAATTTAGCCAAAAAAAAAGAATGGCATGTCATTTGCTGTAACTTGGATGGAACTGGAGACCATTATCGTACGTGAAACATCTCAGGAATGGAAAACCAAACACCATATGTTCTCATTAATAAATGGGAGATAATAGATGGGTACACGTGGGCACAAAGTGCTATCAGGGACATGAGAAACCAGGAAGAGGAGACGGCAGGAGGGTGGGTGTGGGATAAAACCTTACCTACTGGGTACAATGAACACTATTCTGGTGACAGGCACACCAAAAGCCCTGACTTAACCATTAGACAAGATATCCATGTAGCAAAATCATTTGTGCCCCCCTATTTATTATTTGATATTTTAAAAAAAGGGAAAAAAAAAAACGGCATAGTTTTAGAGTCAG
This sequence comes from Mirza zaza, assembly GCA_008750895.1. NCBI lineage: Eukaryota > Metazoa > Chordata > Mammalia > Primates > Cheirogaleidae > Mirza > Mirza zaza. The sequence goes on from VSMD01035838.1 coordinate 39,367, forward strand.
ACAGACTTTCATTTTAATTTGAGTACTGGAATTTTCTAAACAGCGTTAGACTTCGGCAGCCATTTCACTTCTTAGTTTTCAAATGTATTTAATAAGGAAATAATAAGGGAAAAAATAACCCCACCTTGCCACAATGTTTTAAGGATTATAGTTAGCACATGTAAAGAGCCTGGCAGGTCTCAGGTGCCAATAGATGTTAAAAACCACCAAATTCTTACTCTGAAGACCTGTTAGTCCCAAAGGCTCAGCCAGCTGAGGGATATTGATAAAACATAGTGGGGAGTGAGACCAAGTTGTGGAAGGAAAAAAAACAAAAATAAAGACCTATCATATTTTCTGGGAGGCCCTTCAGTTCCAACCTTATCTTTGAAAAGCAGCTTGCTCAAGACCATGCCTGGCATCTATGACTCCCCTTTCACTTAAGCTGTGTATCCCACGGGCCCAACTGCCAGGACATTAATCAGGCAGGATCTCTCTGGAACCCAGATGCAAATTTCTGTCCCCCACCCTCCTCTTCCACCACCTCCTCCTTATCTAGTTCCTCCTTCTCTTTTGTTCATTATTTTCATTTTGTATAATGGCTACCACAGTCATTTTATTAGTAGTAAATTTAGGGATACATGTTTGGGACATAATCTTTCTTGGTAGGCTACGGACAGAGAGAATAGTTTTAAATTAAAACTCTTCTTACTGGGCACAGTGGCTCATGCCTGTAATCCCAGCAACTGTGGAGGCTGAGGCAGGAAGATCATGAGGCCAGGAGTTCCATATCAGCCTGGCCAACATAGCGAAACCCCATCTCTAAAGCAATATAATGAGACCCTGTCTTTAAAAAGAATTAAAATAATAGCTGGGCATGGTGGCACATGCTTGCCACCAAGTAGTCCTAACTAGTTGAGAGGCAGAGGAGAGAGGATCACTTGAGCCCAGGAGTTCAAGGCTGCAGTAAGCTATGATTGCACTACCACACTCCAGTCTGGGCAACAGAGCAAGACTTCATCAAAACAAAAAAACAAACAAAACTCTTCTCTGCTTTAACCAAGTAATGAAGGCTAATGTCACCAGGAATAATGTAAATCTACATTATGTACCCTCTGAAATGATGTGATGAGAAGGGCACTTCACCTCTGTAGTATTTAACCCCAAAATCCATAACCCTAGTCTAGTTATGAGAAGATATCAGAAAAACCCCAATTGAAGGACATTCTGCAAAATAACCAGTTAGTATTCTACAAAAGAGTTAAGGTTGTAAAAGACAAGGAAAGACTGAGGAACTGTCACAGATTATAGGAGACTAAGAAATCATGATGACTAAATGCAATGTAGGACACAGAATTGGACTCTGGAACAGAAAAAAAGATTCTAGTGAAAAGTTTGGAGTTTAGTTAATAGTATTAGCCCAATGTCAATCTCCTGCTTTTTACAATTATGCTATGGTTGTGTTAGATGTTAACATTAGAGGAAATTTAATAAAAGACAACAAGACACTCTGTTATCTTTGCAACTCTTCTAAAAATCTAATATTATATAAAATAAAAACTTTAAACATTTTTTCTGATTTCTAATGTTGATGGGCTATAACCATTTTGATAACTTTGTTATTTAAATAGTATGCCTTCATTTTTATAATGCATTGTACTTACACAGAGCTTTCCATTTTTTCCAAAAAACTGCCCTATGCATTTGCTATCTTGCCAGCTCTTTAATAACTTATATTTTTCATCTCTTTGTGATTTATAAAGCATCTTCATATAAACTCTCTCACCTAATTATTACAACTGCTTGAGATGGACAAAGCAAGAATCCTCACCGCTGGATCAAGGATGAGAAAAATAGTGACAAAGGCACTAAAAGAGATTCACTTTATGGTCTATGAGTTAGTGACAGAGTCTTTTTTTTTTAAATAATATATTTTACTTTTTTTTTTTTTACCTTACACAGGTTATTTAACTTCTCTGAAGTGACAGAGTCTTAATAAGAACGTGGTTCAGTGAAATTCAACAATACTTTTTAAAAAATGGATAAAGAATTTGAATAGATATTTCTTCAAGGAAGATAAACGCACAAAAGTGCAAAAAAGGTGCTTGACATCATTAGTCACCATGGAACTGCAAATCAAAATCACAATGACATACTACCTCACACCCACAAAGATGGCTAGAATAAAAAATCAGATAACAACAGGCATTGGTGAGATGTAAAGATATCAGAACCTTCATACATTGCTGGTGAGAATATAAAGTGACAAAGTCACTTTGTAAAACAGCCTGGCAATTCTTCAAATGTCAAGTTACCATGTGATCCAGCAATTCTACTTCTCAATATATACTCAAGAAAAATGAAAATATACATCTACAACAAAAACTTCTACATAAATGTTCATAGTAGCATTATTTATAGTATTTATGGTAGCCAAAAATTGAAATCCATTTAAATGTCTATCAGCAGAAGAATGGATAAACAAATGTGGAGTATCCATATAGTAGAATATAATTTGACCATGAAAAAGGAATGAAGTATTGACAATTTAAATGGGTAAATTGTATGGTGTGTGAATGATATCTCAACAGAGTTGTTTTAAAAAATTAAAATTAAAAAAATTATTTTCCACCATGGATCAAGCCATAATTTTTTTTAAATGAATAGAACACTTGTCTTCTCTCAGGATGCTCAAATCTAGCAGAGGAAGTAAAGGATAAAAACAAATAATTATGTTAAAACTGTTATCTAGACATCCTAATTTTTAAACTAAGAATTGTTTTACTGTATAGTATGAATCATCCAGCTGAGTAGTTCAGGCAATTATTCCCATTTTCAAGGCAGGAAAAAAACACATATGCTACATATAAGATCTATTTCTTCAGTCTGACAATACCAGGCGAAGATAATAGAAAGGAGAGAAGGAAATATGAGTCATTTACTTAATGAAACACACCTTCAGCAAAATCCTGACGCTTTCAGGGTGCCATCCTACCCTTGCTACATACAGGTAAGATCTCTCATTCTGTAAATTTTAAACCTGTGAATAGCAAGGAGTAACCTACTAAAAAGGAGTATGTTTTTATAGAGTATAAATTCTAACTCAACATTTACACATGGGAACAATCAGATTTGAAAATTCTTTGTGCCTGACCATTGGTTGATGACATGTATTCATTCAATATGCACGTGGAGGTAATGTGTGAGTTATCCTCACTCTTTCCAAAGAAAGCCCTACATTTTAATATATAAAGCTACATTCAAAATATATAACATATGCCATATATATAACAAATATGTGTATATAACACTCCCTATTAGAGATATAGTTTCAGTATTCTCTGACCAGAAAAGTACACAGATGTATTTTTTTTCAGGGTGCAAAGTTTGAAGTTAATATCAGTTTTAGGATTCTGCAATAAAAAGTCAAAGTTTGGGAACATCTATTGAATAACTAAATGCACATACAAAATGTTCTCTCTGATCTAAATCTACCCTAGTTGAGAAAGAGTGCTCCAACTCAGAAAGCTGACATTTATCTTAATTTGATGGCACTCTCCAATTGAAGTAAAATAAAAAACAATAAATAGAAAATAGTGTTAGAATAATAAATTCCTTTTTTCTTGATGTTTCAGAAGTTTCTTTGATATTTTCAGTACCTTAAGATCAGAGTGAGCATAGTTATCTTACATAGAAAAATAATACAGTATAGCTGAAAGAAGGTAAATTTAGGAAACCGGACAGACTGGTGTTTGTCCTGACTCTGCTATCTACAAGCTGTGCAACTTCAATCAAGTTGCTTAAACTCTCTGAGCTGCAAGTCTATCATCTGTCTGTAGAGTTCCTTTTAACTTGGAAAATTTAGTTTAATTGGCCGAGCGCGGTGGCTCAAGCCTGTAATCCTAGCTCTCTGGGAGGCCGAGGTGGGTGGATCGTTTGAGCTCAGGAGTTCAAGACCAGCCTGAGCAAGAGCGAGACCCCATCTCTACTATAAATAGAAAGAAATTAATTGGCCAACTAATATATATAGAAAAAAAATTAGCTGGGCATGGTGGCACATGCCTGTAGTCCCAGCTACTTGGGAGGCTGAGGCAGCAGGATTGCTTGAGCCCAGGAGTTTGAGGTTGCTGTGAGCTAGGCTGACTCCACGGCACTCACTCTAACCTGGGCAAGAAAGTGAAACTCTGTCTCAAAAAAAAAAAAAAAATTAGTTTAATTGGCTTTGCTAAGGATGACTTCAGGGGCCCTCTAGTTTTTCTTATTCAATGTTGATCGTGTGACAGGCATGCAATCAACTTGTCTAAGGAGTACAGGGTCTCCTGGGAAGAATTTGACTGATATCTCTCAACTTCTCCCTGGGCTTCAGAATTAAGGCAATTCGTTGGTATAAACTAGGGTGTACATGAGAATTACCAGGGGTAAGAACTGAAAGGAAACCTCCTGACAATGAAGAAAAGGAGAAGTAAAGTTGATGGCCAAAGTTAAAACAGGCATTTTTAACCTGGGGTTCAGGTGGTCCATATATTTGAATAGGGGAAAAGTGCATTTAACTAAGCTTTAGCGTTTCTTTCTATTGTCAATGTAGAAAATAAACAACAGTACCATTTGTAGTATTTATGATTTTGTCACCCATAGAAATCACAAATAAATTCCTCTCTTATTTTACTTATTCCCGATATCTCAAAATTTTGTTTACACTCATTATGCCTACTTTGAAATTATACTAGTTATTGGAAATGCCACTAAAGCTTGTTGTTTTATGCATTATATAGAGAAGCGCCTATATCAGGCGCTTGGGTTTTATTATAGTATTTTGATGGGTGTATTTCAATATAACTGGTTTCCTCAGTAATTCTATGGATTTCATTTTGTGCATTTAAAATGCATTTTGAGACAGGATCCAGAGGCTTCAATAAACTGCCAAAAGTGCGTATAGCACAAAAAATGTTAAGAACAAGGTCCTGGGCCTCAGTCGCTATGGAGGAACCAGAGATGCAGCTCGAGTGGAAGAAGTCACAGACAAGTTCACTGTGGGGGCTGGGCCCAGAAGAAAGGATGGATGGGTGGAAAGAATGAGAGCAGAGTCAATGAAGGGACAGGCAAAAACGCCTACCGGAAGCTGCTTGTTTGCTGAGTGCAAAGGTCAACGGAAAACAGCTGACGTGTACGGATGTCGTTAAAGAAGTCAGCAAAGGCCCAACGTTTTGTCCCCCAGCTAGGTCTTTGTTCTAAGAATTATTAGCTGATATCTACACAACTTGTTCCTTATCTGCAAAGAGCTGTGCTTGCTTAAGTTTCCGCATCCTTGTGTACTCCCTGACCTTCTGCCCGTGTCCCTGGTAATAAATAGGGGAAAGAACTTATCTGAGGAGGCCATTTTCTCTTTCAGACTTTGGTATCTCCCCTTCTCTCTAAACCAGGGGTCCTCAAACTATGGCTCCTGGGCCACATGCAGCCTGCGTAGGACATTTATCTGGCCTGTCCGGTGTTTTTGCCACCGCTGCCTGTCCTGCTTAGCAGCCCACTCCTCCCGGGCCCACAGTGCGCATGTGTGGAATGTGCGCCCCACTCTCCAGTGGCCCTCCAATGGTCTGAGGGACAGTGACCTGGCCCCCTGTTTAAAAAGTTTGAGGACCCCTGCTCTAAACACTAAGTGTTTCGAGCAATTATTCCTTCACTACCAAGCTCAGCAGTGAAAAGCGGCCACTACAGTTCACTGAGAGCATCTCTGTCCTGGCCAACGAGCCATCCGTGGCCCATACAAGCTGCAGGAGCAAGCACACCCCTCTCCACCCAGGCTAGCCCAACACAAGGTCGCACACACGGTGAGAGGAACAGAGCCAGGAGCAACCTGCACGATGGAGTATGCCTGCAGTGCCACGAACAACCTGGTGGACAGCAGCATCTACTTCCATAGCATCAAGGATCTGTTCAAATAAAGCAACAGCATCCAGGACCACAGGTAGCTCCTGGGACCACCCACCCCTGCTGCCGGGACCATCTGCCAGCTCAGCCGGGAACCCCTACTTCTCGCTTGCTAGAAAACTCCCTTTCCTTGGCCAGGCGCGGTGGCTCACGCCTGTAATCCTAGCACTCTGGGAGGCCGAGGCAGGAGGATCGCTCAAGGTCAGGGGTTGGAAACCAGCCTGAGCAAGAGCAAGACCCCGTCTCTACTAAAAATAGGAAGAAATTAATTGAACAACTAAAAATATATAGAAAAAATTAGCCCGGCATGGTGGTGCATGCCTGTAGTCCCAGCTACTTGGCAGGCTGAGGCAGGAGGATCGCTTGGGCCCAGGAGATTGAGGTTGCTGTGAGCTAGGCTGATGCCACGGCACTCTAGCCTGGGAAACAAAGTGAAACTGTCAGGAAGGAAGGAAGGAAGGAAGGAAGGAAGGAAGGAAGGAAGGAAGGAAGGAAGGAAGGAAGGAACCTTTCCTCGTCTCGTGGTATTTGGTGACTTCCTCTTGTCCTTTGACATCTCCAGCACCCAGATCCTGAACTGTGCTGTGTGCCTGGCCCGGGGCTGGGCGCTAGGGACACAGTAGTGACTGAGATGAGCAGGCTCAGGGAGACACACAGCAACCAGGCAACTGTACAGAGAAGAGCATTTCAGATGCACTACAGAGGAAGCAGAGGGATGTGGGGCCTCTCTGAGGAGGTGGCATGAAGGACAAGCAGACAGAGATGACGAGTGGACAGAGGTCCAGGTGGCGGAGTGGCAAGGGCACAGGCCCTGGCATGTTAGAGGAATGCTGGTGTGGCTAGCCAGAGAGGAGAGATGGGCCCAGGGAGGTGGGCAGGGGCCTCTCTCCACCCTGTCTCAGGGCAGCCAGAGCAAAGGAAGGCTTTGAGCCAAGGACTAGAAGATCTGGGAATGAAAAGCATTTGCAGTCCCTGAACGCTCAAGAGAGAGAGAGTTTGGAGAAGTAGCTCTTCTTTTTGTTTTTAGTTTTCATTATAACTTAGTAAACATGCATATGAACATAAAAAAAAAAAAAAGAGGAGGAGGAAGAAGAAGGTCCTAAGCCTTGGACAGCTGCTTTGGAAATGCTGGTGCTGTTTTCTCTAGTGCCATAACCCTTTTCAGTATTAGTGTTCTGGAAAATAATGATGAAGGCAACCGGTAGGCTGAAGAAAAAGTCCTAGGAGAGGGCACAGGGCCATCCACCGTAGCCCTGAGAATGTACAAAGAGCATGTATAGAGAAGGACCTTTTCTTCCTCATTAGATATTGTAAGGCAGCAAGAAATGTTTCTGTCTGCTCCACACTTGGGAAGAGAAGTTGGAAGTAAAACATTAGGGAAGCACCAGAAGAGAGTTGCTGGTCTTCATAACAGCATGGAAGTTGGGTGCTTGAGTAACTACATATTTAAACCAGTGGACCAAGTTATGTATGTAAAATACAAAAATATATCAAATTGCAGTTGGACTAAACAAGGTGGGTAAAAGGCACCTAACAGTGTACAGGACATAGAAAATGTTGAAGACATTTTAACACTTTCATCCTCCTAGGTCCCTCTCTCCCCACCTCTCACCCCACTCCCCACCACTGAAGATATACGAAGGTGGAGGGAGACAATTTAAAAGTAGTGGTGATCCTGTTTCACTCATTCTTTGCTAATGAAAATAAGCAAACTCAAGTTAAAGTTTCTAATATTAGCCACATTTCACATATATTCAGAAATTAAGACAAAGAAATTATGCCACTTCCCTAAATCCATACAACAAGTTAAGGATCAATCTAAGAGGAGAACATGACTTCCCCATTCATGATTCTTTCCAATTTAACCTCACTTACTGAAGGCACTAGAAGAGAGCCAGCCCTGTAACCTCAGAGGCAGACAAGGCAACAGGGAAGATTTCTATTTTGGAATACCTGCACCCTCCAAACTGTTCTCTTTGTGATTAGGAACTGTCAGCAGAGAAAACATTTTTTTAAGGTTGTTGGCATCTTCAAGGTTATACTACCATGTGTCCATCCTGCCAGATCTTTGGTCTTCCCAAGCTTCATGGTTTGAACTTGATCTGCAGTTTTGTTCCAGGCATAGAGATCCCAATGATAAGTCCTACTGATTGAAACAAGGAATGAGCAGACAGCAATATGGAAGTTACTGTTGGGATGCTATATCCCCATAGTTTTAAAATGCAACTTGTTATGGTAAGGCTGTCCCTCTCTCCCTTTCTCACACCATTTGATTGCCTTCTGAGGTTTTCTCCTTTCAAGTCTGCTCTTGATTCAATTCACTCAAATGATATTTACCAATTATACACTGTGCTAGGCATTGTATTGATTCCAGATAACATATGATGTGCAAAAAAGACACAGCCCTGTCCTTGTGGAGCTAACAAGCCAGAAAGAGAAACAGACATTTTTAAAAATTACATATAAATGCAAATGCTACATAAATATAACACACACAGCCAACTCTGCCAAATGTAAGAAAAGATCACGATTCAATGAGAGATAATGGTGAGAACCTAGTTTAAAATGGAAAGTCGAGAAAGGGTTTTCCAAGGAAGTGACATTTTTTTCTGAAACCCATGTTTTATTTCTTTCTCATAATGACAAAAAGAGAGAGAAATTTATATTGAAATTGATTTAAATTTCAAAACATAAATACAGAGGTCTCCATGGCATTCCCCCTCCCCTTTTTTTTTTAAATCAGCAACACTTCCTGGCAGGGCTCAACTTTCATAAAAATTAAGTCCCATCCCTTTCCATTTTCCCACTGTGGATAGTTCTTTGTTTTGTGTAGAGAACATACTGAAGCCAAATCCTGCGACAGTCCCATCACCTGTACAGATAAAATCTTCTACTCCCCATGGATTATGATTGCTGAACTACTGGAAATGTCACAGAGAACGAGAGATGCCATATGTCTTGAGTTATTTCAAACATTGCTCCGCTTTATTAGTTTAAAATCACATTGATTTATGATATTATTTAGATGTTCTTACAATGTATAATTTGTTACTTGGTTTTCACAAGCATATGTATAGTTTATTAATATAAATACCTTGCATCTATAAATTGTTGGAGTTCTCATAAACACTCTTCAGACCTGCGGTCCCAAGCCATGGGCTGATACAGGTCCATGGCCTGTTAGGAACCAGGCCGCACAGCAGGAAGTGAGCCGTGGGCAAGCGAGTGAAGCTTCATCAGTATTTACAGACTATCCCCACTGCTCACATCACTGCCTGAGCTCTACCTCCCTCTCCCTGGCCACCCCTGGTCCCTGGAAAAACTGTCTTCCATGAAACTGGTCCCTGGTGCCAAAAAGTCTGGGGAATGCTGCTTTAGACTACTGCAAAACCAAAAATCTAAATGTGAGGTGTGCACATGGATTCTCATAGCGGAGCATGTGAACCCAGTCCTGTTGTGATATGCTGTGAAGAACAATGGAAATAGGCATTTTGAAAGTCTTTGAGTTAAACATTGATAAAATTCCAGAAATCATACAGTCCTAAGTTATCATGTTCTATTGTGGAAAGGCGTATTAGAAAGACAAAAAAAAAAAAAACAACTTGCTGCTTTAAAAATTAAAGAAAGATGTGATACAGTCTGTGGCCTAGCACTCATTTGACTCTCTCTCTCCTCCATATTCCACAAAGAATTTTTGGAAAAGGGTCTAGTGAAAGGAATTTTATTGAACTAATGGCTCAGAGTTCACAGAAACAGGTCTACTCTGTTATAAGAACAATTCCAGTATGGAGGAAAGAACTCCCCGACCCCCACCCAATTCAGGGTCATTTTGAATTGTTTAGTATCTTATTTACACTTAACTACCTCTCAGGATGCTGGAATAGCTGTGTCCCTATTTTAGTTCACTCTCTCCTTTTTTTAAGACTAAAACATATATCCCAATGCATTTGTGTACTCGTATATTTACATTTGTGTAAATTAGAGTAAGGAGGTGCGATAAGCATCCTAAATAGCAACTGCCTCTTAAAGTTCTGTATATTCCCCATTGCCCGTGGGATAATATTCAACATCTAGCATCCTTGATACTGAATGTGAGGATATTTACAACCCAGTCCAACTGCATTACAGCTTCATCTTCACCACTCCCTCCTTTCCTTCACAACTCTTGTGTATTACAGCTCTTCTTGACTAATTGCTATTCCTCAAAACGTGCCATGTTCTTCCAAGCCTCACGCTGTTCCCTCTGTTTTATTGGAGAAAGCCTATTTATTTTTTAGTTCCCTTGTCTATATAATTTCACATGCTAGTGTTCTTGGCCCAAGGCAAAATGCATTGCTGCCTTATTTATGTTCTCTAGCACTTTTATAACCACTATTACTTGTTTTTATACAATCATTTGCTTATCTTTCTGTTTTTCCAATTAGACCTTTAATTTCCTCAAAAAAGTTAATAGGCACATTTTATATTTTGTTTAGATTTATGTTTCCTATGGAGCCTGGCACAGTGTCTGGCATACAATAAGCACTCAAGCAGTGTCTACTGAATTAAGTTAGATAATATTCTAAACACCTGTGCAATAGATCATTTTCATCATCTGGCTTCTCCCAATGTCATGGTATATTCTTCAAATCAGCATTTAGAACAACAATTCGATTACAGAGCATAATTTTCCCCAATGGGTGTGGCGTTTTAACTGGTCTTCTTCATTTTTTTTTCTTATGATATCTTTGGGGTGTCTTGAACGTGCAACCTAATTCGACACACAGAGCAGTCCTCTGTTCTTATCAACACCTCACAGCCTGTGAAGCTCTCAGTGGGTCTCTGTCCTTCACCACAGACATGAGGTTCAAATTCCCTTTCATGGCCTTGGGCCTGGAGGTTGGCATGATTGTTTTATTTGGATTATTTGTTCACTATGAAACGGAGCAAAACATTCTCCAGCAGCTCAACGCCACCAAGCCAACAGACACGGGCAGATTCCTTGAGTTGTATCCTCGTGAGTAGGCGATTTACTACTTTTATACATGTTTTGGTTCTTCGTATAATCAGAATGTGAAATCTTTGAACACTGTAAACTCTCGAGCTCCTTGTGGAATCATGTGATACTCTTGAGTACTAAGGGTATTATATTAATAATACGTTTCTGCTGTGGCATCTGGTCGTCTTCTCTGTGGTTAAGGTGTTTGGACAGAATCTGCCGTCTGTTAAAATATCAGAACAGCAAGCCGAAAATTAAAATAATCGATCAGTTTTTTGTGTTGCCTACCTGTTGCTCAATGACCTTTTTCCTTTGACTTGGTCACTAGTTCTGAAAGAAATAAAAGTGTCACAATTCCTTCACCCACCCCACCCCCAAAAAGAGCCAAAGGTAACCTTGTAAAAGAGTAGAAACTAAAAATGGAGTAATAACAAGGGGAACCTGGATTTGTATATATAAGAAGGGGTATTTAGGATGATGTAGTAATGGAGTTTGAATCAAAAAAGATGTACTCAAGGTTTGATAATATTATGAAAGGAAGTTACTTTGTTCCTTTGAGATGAAAAGAAAAGTGTGGGCACCTTAAATTTTTTAAAAGCGGAATCCTTCCCTGGGAATGGTGACTGAGGGAAAGGAGAAATTTAGTTTCAAGTTTGGAAGCACAGGCTATAAAACAGTTAGTAAATATAACAATAATAACTACCATGTACTGAGTGCTTATTATTATGAGTCAGACATATCCACTACCTCATTAACCAGGAAGGGAGATGGAAGTATATCACTATGAAATAGAATGTTTATTTTTCTTAAATGAGGCTTGAATAATTTTAAAAATTATTTAAAATAGTAGCAATATTTATTATAGTTTAGGGCATATTCTAAGCTTTTTAAAAACACTTTGACACTTGTTTTTTTATTCCTACCTTTTTTGAAGGAGTTAATATAATGAAGGTATTTCCACAGAGAAATGATGGCCCAGAGCTACTAAGTGACTTAGCAAAAAATATAAAATTGAAAGTTAAGGGCAGACTTAGAAGCATAAGTTGGAGATTCAGATTCCAAGTCTAATTGTCTTTATGTTGTATTGATGTCCAAGAGAGTTCTTGATTAAACATTTCTTATAATTTTCAAGTTAAAGAACAATAAAAATGAACAGAATTCTGTGCAACTCTGTATGCTTTTGTACCTTTCACTTATTCATCCATTTATTCATTTGATAAATATTTTTATTGAGTATTCAGTATGTGTTACAGAAATTTGTTCAAAGGTAAACCAAATATAATGCCTTTATTCTAAGACTCTATTGTCTGGTACACCTGTAAACAAAGAGATGAAATATTGTAAAAGAAACAAAATGCTATAAATATGATTTAAGATTAATGTTACTCAAATAAAATTATCTTAAGACCTTAACAGCTTAATAATTTGCATTATTTTAAGCTGAACTTTCTGAGTTCCAGTGTCAAAGCTCCTAGGTAAAACTTCAATTCAGAATTTGAGATTAAAAACTTGAGTTGGAGGGATGTTACTAAACGTGTTCATTTTTCAGTAGCCTAGCAATAAATGAATAATTTCTAGAGATCTAAAGCTGATGATAGTTAACAACAGTGTGTTGTATACTTGTAATTTGCTAAGAGGATAGACTTAAATCTTCTTACTAGACACAAACACACACACAGTAGTAACTATGTATAGGTAATGGATGTGTTAGCATGATTGTGTGATCATTTCACAATGTATATGTATACCAAGATGTCAAATTGTACACCTAAAATATACATAATTTTACATGTAAGTGATATCTCAATAAAGCTGTTTAAAAATATAACCTAGTAATGACATCACTCTTAGATGCCACTTAGAGGAAATATAGAAATTGATTCATCTTATGATTCATTAAGAAAATATTCATTAAGCTCCCAATTCTTGTCAAGCAATCAATGTGTAGGCCCTCTGCAGTGAAGAAAAACACACAAAATGGGCAAAGTTCATGTCCTTGTGAAGTTTACATTCCAGTGGAGAAAGACATATTATAAACAAAGAGATGTGTATGTGAGCGTATACGTATGCATATATGGATACACACGAACACACACATTTAGATGATAATAAAATGCCATGGCTATAAATGAAGCAGGGTTAGGGAAATAAATGCTTCTGGATAAGGGGGAATGTCCCTTCACTCCTTATCAACCAGGGTTATGTGAGAGAATTAACTCCCAATAGCCCAAGGCATCCATTACATGCGATTAATTAACTTTTCCCCCACTTTGTAGTGTAGAACACCACAAAGTGAAATTTTACATAGAAGGCAGTCTTCATTCATTCAAAATGCTATCCATAACTCAGTCTATACACAATTAAAAGTTCTCCCTTATGTAAGGGTAGCTCTCAAGACTTAAAATTCTGGCTAGTTTTAATCTTCTACTTCAGCCATATTATTCCTGGTTAAAATAGTTTGTAGAATAGTCTGAGAAACTACATAATTGCGTTTATATATATATATGACTGTAGGTTTCAAACAATTGACTCACACAAAGTTTGAGTAACAGCATAATCATTGGAGAGCAGATTGTTAGTATTCATTATTAGGAAACAATCTTCAAGTGTTAACTTATACTTTAAGTAAATTAAAATAAGTACAAATTTATTCTCTATTCTCTCACTTGTATTTTGCTATGTTCTTTTTAATAGTAGAAAAAGAAATGATGCTACACAACCCTGAAGTTGCAAACATCCCATAGGCACAATCATCAAAGTGTGTGCATATGTGAATATCATGTTTCATGTCATGAATGAACCCTGAGATACTCATTTGAGAAACTAGCTATACTCTAAGATTTTTGGTTTTCGTGATACCTAACAAAGTGTTGGTTGCTCTGTTGAGACAAATAATTTGACAAGGACTGAAGCTTGACCATGACTGTCAACTAATCCTTACTAATATGTAGACAAACTGGAGAAAACTAGAATTTAAAGAAAATGCCTTTTAAGGACTGCTTACATTTTATTACAAACTCTACAGATGCTAGGTTTTTAATATCTAAGGGATGTTAAAATGATATCAATGATCTTTTTGTACTCTGTGACATTAAAATCCTTCAGTCTGTCTTGCAATTTGAGTGGATCATTTACCCATATGAGATTTTGTAATACCATGCATTGTACATTTGAAAAATATTGATTCAATGAGTACGCAGATCTTTCAAATGTTGACACATTTCATTACACCATATGAAAAAAGGATATTTGTTAATATTACCAACAGTCTTGCCAGAAAAAGCATTGTGAAGTATCAGGAAGTTGATAAGCTTGCCGGCAGACACAAATGTTCTAAAATTCTAATTATTTAAAAACTCAGAATGTATCATGACAATAAATATTGTCAGTTCTTTTAACTGAGTGATGCCTCATTCCATGCAATTTTTGGAAAATGTCTGCCAAATACCAATATCTGAGAAACCACAATTTATACGTCAGTCTTTCTGTCAAGTAACATGGAATTTCACTAAAAAGTTGCTTGTTCATGGCCAGGCAAGGTGGCTCACGCCTGTAATCCTAGCACTCTGGGAGGCCAAGGCAGGAGGATTGCTTGAGCTCCGGAGTTTGAGACCAGCCTGAGCAAGAATGAGACCCTGTCTCTACTATAAATAAAAAGAAATTAGCCAAAACAACTAAAAATAGAAAAAATTAGCGGGACACAGTGGTGCATGCCTGTAGTCCCAGCTACTTGGGAGGCTGAGACAGGAGGATCATTTGAGCCCGGGGCAACAGAGTAAGACTTTGTCTCAAAAAAACAAAAAAAGACAAAGTTGCTTGTTCAGTTTTCAGCTTAATTAATCACAAAAGTACTTTTATTCTGAGATGTGATCACTTTTCAGTAGTGTTTTATGTGTATTTGCATTTCATCATGCTGATTCATACATATTGAGAAGACATGTATGAGGGGGTCAATAGTTAATAAAATTAACAATTAACAAATTTTACTGCTTATCTAGGATTTCTTAAGTAAAATTGACTTTCTTTTCCCTGCAAGTTTGTGGTGGTAAAAAACCATGACTACTGTTACGGTTTAATGTTGCTCCTCCATCTGTGTAAATATCATCACAATGGAAAAGAAAATAATATCTTAGAATTATTATGATAATAGTTATAACCTCTCAGACTCCCTGAAAGTGTCTCCAAGACACCCAGATGTCTCTGGATCCCACTTTTGGGACTGAGGATATATAGGTAAGCTGGCAAAAGATCTACCCAGCACCCAAAATTATTTTATGACGTTCTATACTCTAAAGGAATTAAGTACAATAATTTATTTTGAAAAATCTGCATTTAAGAATTTACGCAGTTTATTTTCCACTGAAAGATTCAGCAAATCTTCATGTTACGGGCAAAGAGTAACTGATTTGTCCAGTGCAAGCAATTCCTAGGAAATTCATTGCTGCCATTCTGTTACCTGGAATTGTTACTGTTCCTGAATTAATATACTGTGTATAATATGTGACCTAAGAATAAGATACCAGTCTCTAGCAGCACTCATAACCTGCCTTTGAATTGAAAGCCCTGTCTATTTAAAAGAGAGTGGAAGCAATAGAGATGACTAGGACCCAAACCTCCCACTCAGGGACTCATTGGAGAAACTGCTGATTCCAGGTTGTGGGGAAAGAAAGCGCAAGGTAAGCCAAGTGCTTAAAGACTAATGGGATCATGTTAAAAGAACACAGGATCCTGCTTGAAGGGGCACCCATTTTTGGCCAAATTAGGAATAAATGGAGCACTAAAGATAATAATGATATGATGGTAATAGAAATTGAAGTAAAGAAAAATGGATTCAATGAATCCATAGAAACATTCCACATAAGGAAGAAAGGGGCCAGGCACAGTCTGTAATCCTAGTGCTCTAGGAGGCTGAGGCAAGAGGATTGCTTGAGCTCAGGAAACCATCCTGAGCAAGAGCGAGAGCCCATCTCTATGAAAAATGGAAAAACTAGCTGGGCATTATGGTGCGCCTCTGTAGTTCCAGCTACTCAGGAGGCTGAGGCAAGAGGATTGCTTGAGCCAAGGAGTTTGAGGTTACAGTGAGCTATGATGACACCACTGCACTCTATCCAGAGTGACCCAGTGAGACTCTGTCTCAAAAAAAAAAGGTGGGGGAGGAGAAAGGGGAGAAGGGGGAAGTTCTTCCTTACAGAAGGATGCCTGCTAATAAATAAAAAGAAGATAGATAGATAGATATAGTGATAGATATAGAAAATTATAATTTTGAAATTACCAATGTCATAATTCACTCCAACAAAGGTTTATCAATGGATGCTAAAACCACTGGGTGAAAAATTATTAGAGAACATCACATTCTCATAGTCTGAAATAATCCCCCAAAGATTGCTTGTTACTTACAAGGTAAAAGGTACATTTATAATGGTGAGATCTAGCAGCATAATCTTAACCAAGTAATCAAACTTGCCATTACCAGTAACAGGAAAAACAAATTATGTGCCTCCAGCTATGACCCAATGGGAAGTACCCAATACCATCTGATTCTAATCATGGTGAAATAAACAAATCCAATTGTAGGGCATTCTGCAGAAAAGACAAAGCAGCACCACCAATGAAAAGCATGAGGGAAAACTACTCTAAATGAAAGAAGTCCAAAAACACACGACAAAGAAAGAAAATGTATGAAGCTTGAATGGATAATGAATCAAAAAATTCTGTAAAAGGACAGTTTGGGGATAGTGGGAGTAATTTGAATATAATTCCATATTAGATACTATTATGTACTGGTGTCGCATTTCTGAGTTGTGATGATAATATTGAGGCTGTTTAGAATGTCCTTCACTTATGAGGTTCATGTTAATGTGGATTGGGACAAGCTGTCATCTTACTTTCAAATGATTTAGGAGAATATATGTGTGTGTATATATTATATGCACACATAAAAAAATTTATATATATACATAATATACATATGCACATACACAGAGAAAAGGAGAGAAAGCAAATATGAAAAATAATTGATAATGCTAGGTAAATAGTACATAAGTATTCATTGTATTAGCTTTTCTAAATATTTAAAATATGTGAAAATAAAGTATTTGGAGGGGGGAGGGAAGATACCACCCTAAAGATACTATTCTCTCAGAAAACATGAGTTCAGACTGGTTCTGATTCATGGCTCAAAACATTGGTTCAAAAGACTGGAACTCACTAAGACCAAAAAGTTACACGTATAGCAAACTTACCTTGGCAGCTTTGAGCCATTAAAAACCAAACAAAATGAAATAAGAAGGCCAATCAATCTCTAATTGGAGAGTGAGCTTTGCAGTGTTCACTAGTCTAAAAACAATTTTTCAGATTCAGAGCTTTGTAGTCCCAATCAGACAAATTCTCAGTAGCCTTTGCCTGTGATCCATTTATTCATGAATAATCAACCAAGGCATTTCCTAAGAAGCCAGGTGCCAGACTTCCTGCTGGGCTTTATCAAAGACAAGTCACCTGATGATTCCTACCTTAAGATTTGCATTCACTTTTTCCATCAACAGTCTATTTGAATAAATGATAAATGAGCACACAAAGAAACTATATAGACAAACATATAAATTAAATAAAATAAGAGGAATCTGCACAATGTAACACCTGTCAGTAACACTGTGCAGAAGATTGTTGAAAGGTGTCCGGAAGTTAGCCAGGTAAAGAAGTGTTGGGTGTGAGATGAAGAGGACATTCTAGGCAGCAGGTATATGCAGGAAATGACAAAAAGGACAGTTCTGTTTAATTTTAATATTGTTTGTTTTGGGTAGTAGAGGGTGAGTTAGAATAATCAATTGCATTTTAAACACTTTCAGTTATCAGGGCTTGCAAGATATTCTATTGCAAGCTAAATGTGGAAGTCAAATAGAGCAAAAATAACAAAATAATTTAAACCTTACTTATATTAAAGTGATGATGATGATGATGACGATAATTGTATCCTGGCAGGTTCTGGTTTCCAATGTCAAATTCAAATTTCTTTTTAGCAGCAAAGTAGCACAAATTTAAAATTATGATAAATCACTGATTACAATGATGTGAATTTGTCCTAGGCACTGTGCTAACTTATTTTGCATTCATTTTCTAATCCTCAAACCAACCCTTAGAACATACATGTCAAGAAGAACTTTATCATACCAATGATAAACTTGGGGTTCAGAGAGATTAAGCAATTTGCCCAAAATCAAATATTTAGTAAATAAATTCCAGTCCTGGTTGTTTGCCTCTAAAACCTGTGCTTTAACCACTACATTATGTGAGCAGTGTTGTTTAGCAGGCAGGAATTTAGGCTAGATCTGTCTATATGAACTTATTGTGGCCAACAGATTTGTCAAAATACTTCTTGGCTTCCACTAACATCGGCCAACTTTTAAAAGATGGGAATATATTCTTTGTGGGATAATGAGTTTACTCAGTGAAAATAACAAGGCGAGAGATCTTATTTTCCTGTATTCTGAACGAATTGTAGAGTTCAAAGCAATTGCTGAAGATTTCCAAGATATGGCACTGTGAGCTTAAAGTCTCTCATGCATAGATGAAACATATTTTTACACAGCTGATAACATAGGATTTTTCCATGTACATCAACAACTAGTAGGCAAAGAAACAGGTTTGGCTATTTGAAAATGGCAAACTATTGTGGCCTCGTTTAAGATGGATCCTGAATTTGATAATCTTCTTAATACATACCAATACTGAAACATAAAATCTTACTGCCTGTTATATCTATACTAGAGTTGTGTGTGTGTTTTCTGTATTTATTTAATATCTACCCTGTCTCAGGTACTGGAGACATGAGGAAGTAAATAAGACAAAACCCATGCCCTCATGGAGTCTTATGAAACGGAATTATTCCCATTTTGCAGATGAGGAAACTGAGGTTCAGGGAGATTTGTTGATAATCCAAGGGCACACAAGTAGTAAGCAATTCAAATGGAATATGAATTACTAACTGTCATAGGGCTAACGCTGTGTTCTTGTTTAGTGTGATACTTCCCTAAAACATAAAGGACAAAACTTATCCCAGCCCAAGAGACAGGAATTCTAAGAGCATTGTTGGATTCTAATGCCTTCAAATTTCTCCACTTTTACATTTTTCAGTATCCCCATTTATTTTATGTTAGCCATTTTGAGGAAAATATATGAAATAAAAACACAATGTTACTATGATCTCAGGGAACAGCAAGAAATGGGAGAAGGGAACAAGAAGAAACTGGGCACCTGGTTCCATCCCCAACTATTGTGGCTCAGAACAAAGAGGGAAATTTGCTGTGCTACTGAGCAGGAATGCTTAAGTATATCAAGCAATCATTTTCTCTTTTTGGTCCAAAATGTGTAAAGAAAAGGAAAGTTGTATAGTACGCTGAATCCTGAAAAGCATAGTTTGACTTAGATGGAGGTTTCTCAACAGCAGCACTGTTGATATTTTTATTTATTTATTTATTTTTTGAAATGGAGTCTCGCTTTGTTGCCCAGGCTAGAGTGAGTGCCATGGCATCAGCCTAGCTCACAGCAACCTCAAACTCCTGGGCTCAAGCAATCCTGCTGCCTCAGCCTCCTGAGTAGCTGGGACTACAGGCATGTGCCACCATGCCCAGCTAATTTTTTCTATATATATATTAGTTGGCCAATTAATTTCTTTCTATTTATAGTAGAGACGGGTCTGGCTCTTGCTCAGGCTGGTTTTGAACTCCTGACCTTGAGCGATCCTCCCACCTTGGCCTCCCAGAGTGCTAGGATTACAGGCGTGAGCCACCTCGCCTGGCCACTGTTGACATTTTGAACCAGGCAATTTCTTGTGGGAAGCTGCCCCGTTCACTGCCCGGTGTTCAATGGCATCCCTAGTCTCTGCTCTTGGGACGTATAGCAGACCACCCCAAACCCCTCAAATTGCAACAACTAAAAGCACCTCCAGACTTTGGCCAATGTACTCTGGGAGCTAAAAATCACCCTTGTTGAGAATCACTGATTTAGACAAGTCTTGAAGATCCCTAATACCTGTTGGAAGACTTTCCCAAAGCGCAAACTCCTAAAAAAAAAAAAGAAAGAAAAATCCCTTTTATCTCTACAAAGTGGATACTTTATTTCTTTAATGGCAGAGCCTTGTACCGCAAAACTGAACTTGTAGCCCTCTCCCTCGTCTCCATCCACAAACCCTTAAAGCAGGATGAAAGATAATACATAGCTGTTTACAAACATTTATAAACATTTTTATTCATACATTTCATACAGAATCAAGATCTGTCTATACAGCCTTCACAACTTTGTAAGCTCGCTTCAGCAACTTAAATAATAGATTAGGTTCTTAGGCCCCCTTGTGGCGAAAATCAGTAACAATAATTAGATCAGAGAAGGGGAAAAAAGACAAAAAAAAATGTTGAAGCACAATTAATACATGAAATTCCTCCCCCAACCCCTAAAAAATGTCTGATTTTCCATCAAAAGGAAAGAGGGATGGAATATGCAGAATAATTACTCCCTGTGTGAGACATCACAAAATTATATGAAATATTTTTTAAAATGAGATGAAGACTGCACACTTTAAAATCAGCAGATTACGTAGGGAACAAGACTGCTGTAAGTCACACCTGTAACCCTAGCACTCTGAGGCAGAGACAGGAGGATTGCTTGAGGTCAGGAGTTCGAGACCAGCCTCAGAAAGACTGAGACGCCCCCACCCCCTATCTCTACAGAAAGAAAGAAAGAAAGAAAGAAAGAAAGAAAGAAAGAAAGAAAGAAAGAAAGAAAGAAAGAAAGAAAGAAAGAAAGAAAGAAAAGAAAGAAAAGAAAGAAAAAGAAAGAAATTAGCTAGTCAACTAAAAATAGAAAAGAAATAGCTGGGCGTGGTGGCATATGCTTTTAGTTCCAGCTAGTCAGGAGGCTGAGGCAGGAGAATCTCTTTGAGCTCAGGAGTTTGAGGTTGCTGTGAGCTAGTCTGACACCATGGCACTCTAGCCTGGACAACAGAACAGGACTGTGATTCAAAAAAAAAAAAAAAAAAAAAAAAAAGACTGCTCTAATAAAAAAAGAAAAAAATACTTAGGAAAATAATTTAATTTTGTGTAATTTTTTTTTTTTGACACAAAGTCTTGCTCTGTTGTCCAGGCTAGAGTGAGTGCCGTGGTGTCAGCCTAGCTCACAGCAACCTCAAACTCCTGGGCTCAAGCAATCCTGCTGCCTCAGCCTCCCCAATAGCTAGGATTACAGGCATGTGCCACCATGCCCAGCTAAATTTTTCTATATATATTAGTTGGCCAATTAATTTCTTTCTATGTATAGTAGAGATGGGGTCCTGCTCATGCTCAGGCTGGTTTTGAACTCCTGACCTCGAGCAATCCACCCGCCAGAGTGCTAGGATTATAGGTGTGAGACACCTCGCCCGGCCTAATTTTGTGTAATTTTTAAAAGTGAAGTAAGTAAAACTTGGTCCTTATTTGTCTTCTAGTTGTGTGACTATAAACCATTCACCTAATTTCTCTGGCTCTTAGGGTCCTAATCAAAAAAAAAAAAAAAAAACCAAAATAAATAAAACAAAATTGTAGAGCTAGAAGACACTTTGGGCATCATCTAATCCAAACCTTTCTTAAAGGAGGAGAAAATTGAGTCCAGTGAGGTTTAGTAAAATCATAGTAAGAGTCATGCATATTATCTAAGTTCCCCTCCAACCTAACCTACCATCTAAATTAAATATTTGCATATAAAAAGTAAATGGTAGCGAAACATTTTGTAAAGAAAAATGAATATATAGGGTCATCTGTATTTCAAACTCCAAAGAGAAATAGGTTGATGTTAAGGGTAGATGCCCATCAACAGGTCAGGTCAAATCCCAGTTCCAGGAGTCCCTAGGTAAGTATAGGATGAGAATCAGCACCTAGCAAGGAAGGGTTTGGACAGAAAGAGAAGTCTGACCCCACAGGAGGCTCTGAAGCTGGGATTGTCTAGCTGCCATTGTCCTTTCCTGAGACAGAGGGATGTTCGTGTGAATTAGTCATTGGGTACAAACCATCCTGGGGCAGGGCTGTGACCCTGAGCAAAACAAGAGCATTTCCAGAGAGAATTTCGAGCTTAGGGCTGTCATCTGGCAGCATTCCCAACAACAGGAGAAATGGGAGGAACAAGTCCTTCTGTGTGAATGGGGGTCTGAGCAGTGCTACAGTATATAAGCCTACTTGGGGAACCACAGTGTCTCACCCTCAAACACATGGCCTCGCCAGCCTGGTGGTAGAACAGAGATGGAAGGGACCCGAGGGCTAGTGACTGGTCTCCATCTTCCTCAGAGGCCAGAGCTCAACCTTGGTTGTCTTTAGACTCCTGCAGTGATCAGTGAATGGAGAAGTCAGTGGCACCAAGCCTGCCTTCCAATGCTGACTCCACCCTTTGGACAAATTAATTGGTCTCTAATGTCAGTTTCCTCTGGGACATATTTTCTAGGCGCCTCCTCCCTCATGCCTATTTCCTCTTAAACCTCTGGCAGTAAATGGTTAACACGAATTTAACACTTAAAAAAATTCATTTTCTTTCCCTGATTTTGCATTTGTTCCCAATTTGATCTCAATTTGTTTCGTGTATCTACTAGAATGAGCCACAAGAAATTGCCAATAGTTGACCCTTTTTTAATGTTCGACTACCATGCAAAAAGGTCAATTTCATGTAAGGTTCATCAAGATATATGTTTCACTAAGTTATAAGTTTCTCGAAGGAAGAGCCCATGTTTTCACCGTCTTGCATTTGATCATGTTTTATTTCTATAGTACTTTATTGCATAAGAATTCCCTACACAGGTTATCCCACCCAGAGTAATCCTGTGAGAAATAGGGCCATTTCTATCTTGCAGACGAAAACACTCAAGCTCACAGGAATAAATGACTCACTCAAGGCCACACAATCATGGGATTTTATTGGGGGACCTAAACCCATATCCCAGATAGTAAGTCGAGTGTTTGTTCCTCAAAATGATACAGCTTTATGTTTGTTCAGTGCTTCATGGTTTATAAAGTGCTAACAAAGACATTATCCCATATGACTGAAAGAAAGATCTGGAAAGATTTTCAGGGCTGGTGCTATTATACACATTTGATAAATAGAGGCTGTAAGTTCATTCATTTATCCATTCATCCATCAATCATTTATTGCTTCTTCTGCTATATGCAGGCTATCATACCAGGTTCAGGAGAGCAAAAGATGAATGTCTTCTAACCCCTTCAATTAAGGAACTCCAGATCTAGGGTAGAAAACGAACCCCTCATTGACTAATCGTTTACCTTGTGGTGCATGCTAAATAAACACTAATACTGCATGACAAATGATAAAACTGAGGTATATACAGAAAGCTGTGTAAGTGGCAAGAGGAAATATTATTTTCCCTGGGAGTATTGGGAAAGTCTGCAAAAGGGGGTGATGCTAACTGTGCTTTCACAGGGTGGAAAATGATGAAAAATTCCTCAGGGAAAGGATGAAAGGCACATTGGTATTAACATTGCAGTGCATAGTTTTCTCCAAAAAGGCTCAACAACTGAATAACTTGACAAGGTCTCCTGGCTAGTAAGTAGCCAACTTGGCCTGGGAACCAGCCTTTTGCTTTCCTGCGAAGGCTGCTTTTGCAATGTTTTATGAAAAGTTGACAGCATTTAATAAATGGGTATGCTATGATGTAACACTTTCGTCATGGTCTTCTAATGCAGATTTTTTTTTTTTTTTTTTGCCTCTGCTCTTTTTCAGTATTCCAAGATGTACATGTTATGGTATTTGTTGGGATTGGCTTTCTCATGACCTTCCTGAAGAAATACAGCTTCAGTAGTGTGGGTATCAACCTACTCATCGCCGCTTTGGGCCTCCAATGGGGCACTATTGTGCAAGGTGTCCTGCACAGCTATGGACAGACCATCCATATTGGAATCGAAAAGTGAGCATTCTTGCTACAGTCTGAATGTTTGTGTCCCCCCAAATTAATATGTTAAAATCTTAACCCCCAAGGTGATGATCTGTACAGAGCCTTTGGGAAGTGACTACAGCATGAAGGTGGAAAGTTCACGAATGGGATTAGTGTCCTTTTAAAGAGGCCCAAGGGGCAGGGGGCAGTGGCTCACGCCTGTAATCCTAGCACTCTGGGAGGCCGAGGCGGGTGGATTGCTCTAGGTCAGGAGTTCAACACCAGCCTGAGCAAGAGGCGAGATCCCGTCTCTACTATAAATAGAAAGAAATTAATTGGCCAACTAATATATATATAGAAAAAATTAGCCAGGCATGGTGGCACATGCCTGTAGTCCCAGCTACTCGGGAGACTGAGGCAACAGGATTGCTTGAGCCCAGGAGTTTGAGATTGCTGTGAGCTTGGCTGATGCCACGGCACTCACTCTAGCCTGGGCAACAAAGCAAGACTCTGTCTCAAAAAAATAAAAATAAATATCCTGGCCGGGCGCGGTGGCTCGCGCCTGTAATCCTAGCTCTCTGGGAGGCCGAGGTGGGTGGATTGCTCGAGGTCAGGAGTTCAAAACCAGCCTGAGCAAGAGCGAGACCCTGTCTCTACTATAAATAGAAAGAAATTAAGTGGCCAACTAATATATATAGAAAAAATTTAGCCGGGCATGGTGGCGCATGCCTGTAGTCCCAGCTACTCGGGAGACTGAGGCAGCAGGATCGCTTGAGCCCAGGAGTTTGAGGTTGCTGTGAGGTAGGCTGATGCCATGGCACTCACTCTAGCCTGGGCAACAAAGTGAGACTCTGTCTCAAAAATAAATAAATAAATATCCTTAAAGAGGCCCAAGGGAGACTCCTTAATGCTTCCACTATGTGAGGGCACAGCTAAAAGAAACCAGAAAGGAAGCCCTCACCAGATACCAAATCTGCTGGTGTCTTGATCTCAGACTTCCCAGCCTCCAGAACTGCAAGAAATAAATTTTTGCTGTTTGTAAGCTACCTAGTTTATGGTATTTTGTTATAGTGGCCCAAATAGACCAAGATAATTCCTTATTTTTCAACCACTGTGTTTTCAGGTAAATTATTAATATTCCTCTGCAAGTCCATTGGCATTCAAGCTCTGAGCTGGCTGGCATATTGTCTCCCTCAGGCAACAGAAGGCTTTTGAAATCCAAGGATCCATGTCAATGTCTTGCTCTGCTGAGCTGGATCATATATTCGTGTCTGTAGCTTCTCTGGTTTCACTTTAAGAGCACAAGACATCTCCTCTCATAGATGTATTATTCCTTCTACCTCAACTACAAGGAACAAAAATCTACCATTAGTTATTTTTTGAAGATTGTTTTTTACAAATGCGAACATATGTTCTTGTTGTTGTAAACAAACCCTCTAAGAAACTATTCACTTATCAACAAAAATAAAACTCTAAATGAGATAAAGGACTGGTAAGTAAAGATTAAAAAGTAGAGCAACTAAAAAGAGTATATGGTGAAAGGAAGAGAAGGGAGAAAAGGAAGTGGGAGAGGCTTGTACAGTTCTGCTGGGAGAGGCGCTTGCACTTTGGATACGGTGATGCTATAGCTCATCACAACTCACAGTTTTGTTTGGGGTGTGTATTATACTTCACTTTGTTCTTTCTTTTCCCCCCAGTATGATAAATGCAGACTTCAGTACAGTCACAGTTCTGATTTCTTTTGGAGCAGTCCTGGGAAAAACGAGTCCAGTCCAAATGCTGATCATGACAATTATAGAAATTGCTGTCTTTGCTTACAATGAATACCTGGTTGGTGAGATATTTCGGGTAAGGGTTAGAGAATTTATACTTATCTAGCTTTGGGCATCACTTCTGGCCACCACTCCTAATAGGTGCTCATCCTACACGGGGGCAAAACCTTAGTGAGTGATACCACAGCAAATAGTAGTGTTAATAACAGCCATCATTTATTGAGTGTCTATTGTAAACCAGGGGTTTTATAAACATAATCTCATTTCATCTTCACGACATTGTACGGTAGGTATTATTGTTATTATCATTAATGCACAGTAAAACTGGTGATCACAGATGCTAAATGACTTACCTGAGTCTGAATTCACACCCAGATTTTTCTAACTGTACAATTCTTTTTTATTATGATGTATTGCCTATCAATGACCAATTCCTGTTTATACTTCAACTACTAGGTGAATAGCCCTATATAAAGCCTTATACAGGCTTTTGTTAAGGCCTATGTCAAATTTCTTCCCCTCCGTGATAATAAATGGAATATTTCTGGGCACACTCCAGTATTTTGTTATTTTGTTTAGACTTACTATTAACACTTAATTCAACGGCAAATATTTTGACAACTTTCTAGGCGTTGGTGACTCAGTGGCAAACAAAATAGTGAAGGTCCCTGTCTTTCTAGAGCTTATGATCTAGTGAAGAAGCTATGATCTAACTACACATCCACCCACCCACAGAAATACACAAATACACATACATCAATATTATTATAAATTGCAATGCATGCTATGAAAAATATGTGCGGGGGGATAGCTATGAGAAAGTGTAACTGGAAGATCTAATTTAGATTGTAGAATCAAGAAGTAGTTCTTTGAGGAAGTAGCAATTAAGCCAGACCTGAAAGGTACCCATGAGTTTTTCAAGTAACTGATAGGGAGGAATGAACTTCAACCCAAGGTAGCAGCATGTATACAGTCTTTAGTTGGTAATGAAGATCTAAACAAAAACCTTTAGCTGGAGCAAGGTATAAAGAGTTGACCTGTACAAAATGGAACCACCAAGGTAAGAAGGTCAGATTAACAAAGATCTGTAAACTATGTGTGCTGGTTGAATAAAGACTAATTCGGGGCCGGGCACGGTGGCTCACGCCTGTAATCCTACCACTCTGGGAGGCCAAGGCTGGTGGACGGCTCAAGGTCAGGAGTTCGAAATCAGCCTGAGTAAGAATGAAACCCTGTCTCTACTAAAAATACAAAGAAATTAATTGGCCAACTAAAAAATATATATAGAAAAAATTAGGTGGGCATGGTGGCATGTGCCTACAGTCCCAGCTACTCAGGAAGCCAAGGCAGAAGGATTGCTTGAGCCCAGGAATTTGAGGTTGCTGTGACCTAGGCTGATGCCATGGCACTCTAGCCCAGGTAACAGAGTCTGTCTCAAAAAAAAGAAAAAGGAATAATTTTGATGGCTCCAGAGAGAGAAAGAGGCATGTTCTTTTGCTTATAAATATGTGGTCATTTAAAGAGAAGCACATGCTGGGAGCTGTGACACATGTCTGTAGTCCCAGCCACTCAGGAGGCTGAGGCTAAAGGATTGCTTGAGCCCAGGAGTTCAAATCCACCCTGAGCAACATAGCAAGACCCCATCTGTCAAATTAAAAGACCAAGACAGACAGACAGACTCAGGTTGTGTGTGTTAAGTCCAAGGATGATTAATTGCTGGCTCCCACCCTCCTGAAACCACATGGTAAGGCAAGACAAGATTTCCCAGCTAGGAGAGAAGTAAATGTGGCTGGGAGGCTAAAGGTTGCTAGAAAGGTCGAATATTTTAGGAGAATAGTTTGGCTCATTCCAACCAAGTGCGGATCTTCAAGGGGACTGGGTCTGTCCATGCCTAGTCAGAGAAGGAACAACAACCAGGAGACCCTTTTTTCTTCAGTTTGAACTACTTTGAAAATTTTAAATATATAAATTGGTATCATTTTACTGCCTATAAATACACAGAAATGTCTAGAGTTTGGCATGCTGAACTTTAGAGATAGGAAACATAGAAAACTGGGTCAAATCCATACTATGTCCTAAAGAGGGACCTAAAATATATTTTTTTAAATGACTCTTGGGCCTTCGCTGGTTTTCAGGTCATCATATAGCAGTGAAAACCTATGAATTTTTGAAGCTTCAAGTCTTGGGTAGCAATTAAGTGAGCTTTAACTGCAATGTCAAGTGAACGTCAATCATCTTCGCTTTGTATCGAGTGCAATACATATTTCACGGAGAAGCTCCAACACCTGGAGAAGTACCCTAGAATGTATTGAAGTCTTGCTAAGGACCTAGCCCTATATAAACACTACCCCATCTAAGTCTCGTCACAACTCTGTTAGGCATGTGATATTTTCCCATGTTATAGAAACATATTCAGAGAAGTTAATAATATGTCTAAAGTCACATTGCAAGGAAGTTCCTGATGGAGAATTGAAAGTCAGTTCTGTGTGGCTCCAAAGCCTGTACTTTTTCTGTTTTCCTACCCTGGTTTATCCCCATTTCTCTGACACATTCTTTCTCTTCTTATTTCTTTATTTTTTAACTAACGGAGCAATCCTTTCATTGACTTTCCTCCTATAAGGAGACTCAGGTTCACCTCCATTTACTCGAGTGCCCTTTTGTCTCCTCAGGCCTCTGATACTGGAGCATCGATGACCATTCATGCCTTCGGGGCCTACTTTGGCTTGGCCGTAGCAGGCGTCCTGTATCGATCTGGCCTGAGAAAGGGGCATGAAAATGAAGAGTCTGTGTACCACTCGGACATGTTTGCGATGATTGGTGGGTGTGGATGAACTTGCTTGACTTTTTTTTTTTACTTCAGAATATCATGGGGGCACAAATATTTTTATTACGTAAATTGCTTTTGTATAGCTTGAGTCAAAGTTATAATTATGCCCATCACCCAGAAAGTGTGTGTTGTACCCATTAGGTGTGAATTTATCCATCCTGTCCTCCCCCTCCAACCTGTTTGATTTCGGTTGAGTTACACTTCCATATGTGCACATGAGTGTTAATTGATTAGTTCCAATTTAATAATGAGTACATGTGTTGTTAGTGTGTCCATTCTTGCCATATTGCACTTAGCAGAATGGTCTCTAGTTCCATCCAGGTTGTTACAACCTACATCATTTTTTATGGCTGACTAGTACTCCATTGTGTGTGTGTGTGTGTGTGTGTGTGTGTGTGTGTGTATCACATTTCATTAATCCATTCATGGATTTGTAGGCAACTAGATTGATTCCACATCTTTGCAATTATCAATTGTGCTGCAATAAACATTCTAGTGCAAGTGTCTTTTTGATAAAATAATTTTTTTTCCTTTGGGTAAATACCCAATAGTGGGATTACTGGATCAAAGGATAGGTCTACTTTTAGTTCTTTGAGGTATCTGGACACTACTTTTCATAGAGGTGTACTAGTTTGTGGACCCATTTTTCTTTTTTTCTTTGAGCACAGGAGTTCAAATCCACCCTAGGCAACAGAGCAACCCCCATCTGTAAAATTAAAAGAGAGAGACAGACACACAGACAGACAGACAGACTCACATTGTATTTGTTAAGTCCATGCATGATTAATTGCTGCCCCCCCACCCTCCCGAAACTGAATGGTGAAGCAAGGAAAGTTTTACCAGCTGAGAGATAAGTATCCCAGTGTATATGTATTGTTTTCACTCCGCATCCATGCCAGCATCTGTTGTTTTGGGACTTTTGGATAAAAGCCATTCTCACTGGAGTTAGGTGATATCTCATTGTGGTTTTGATTTGCACTTACCTGATGATTGGAGATGTTGAACATTTTTTCATATGTTTATTGGCCGTTAGTCTATCTTCTTTTGAAAAGCTTCTGTTCATGTCTTTTGCCCACTTTTTAATGAGGTAGTTTGATTTTTTTCTTGCTGATTTGCTTGAAGTTCATTGAAATTCCAGTTATTAGCCCTTTATTGGAGGAATAGCATGTAAATATTTTCTCTCATTCTGTAGTTTGTCTATTCTCTGTATTGATTCTTTCCTTAGCTATGCAGAAGCTTTTTAATTTAATCAGGTCCCATTTATAATTTTTTGCTGTTGCTATGATTGCCTTTCGGATCTTCTTCATAAATTCTATGCCTAGGCTACTATCTATAAGAGTTTTTCCAACATTTTCTTCTAGAATTCTTATAGTTTCATACCTTAGGTTTAAGTCTATTATCTATCATGAATTAATTTTTGTGAGTGGTGAGAGTTGTGCATCCTGTTTCAGTCTTCTACATGTGGCTATCCAATTTTCCCAGCACCATTCATTGAATAGTGATTCTTTTCCCCAGTGTTTGTTATTGTCTTTGTCAAAACCAGATGGCAGTATGAGGATAATTTTGTATCCGGGTTCTCTGTTCTAATTCATTGGTCTAGGTCTCTGTTCTTGTGCCAATACCATGCAGTTTGGGGTACTATAGCCTTGTAGTATAGCTTGAAGTCTGATAAAGCAATGTCTCACAATTTGCTCTTTTTGCTTAAGGTTGATTTGGATATTCGGGCTCTTTTCTGTTTCCATACGAAGGATAGAATTATTTTTTCTAGATCTACTAAAAATGACACTGGTATTTTAATGAGGATTGCATTGAATGTGTAAATCACTTTGGGTAGTATAGACATTTTAACAAGGATGATTCTGCCAATCCGTGAGTATGATATGTTTTTCCTTTTGTTTACCTCACCTATAATTTACCCTCTGAGTGATTCATAGTTCTCTTTGTAAAGATCTTTCACCTCCTTGTCTAAATATATTCCCAGGTATTTTACTTTCTTTGTTGCTATTGTGAAAGGTATTGAGCTTTTGATTTGATTCTCAGATTGACTGTTGTTGGCATATATGAGTACTGCTGATTTGTGTACATTGATTTTGTGGTAACTTGAGACTGCTGAATTTATTTATCAATTCCAGGAGTATCTTGCCAGAATCTTTGGGGTTTTCTAGATATGAGATCACATCATCAGCAAAGAGCAATAGTATGACCTCTTCTTTCCCCATTTGGATACCCTTGATTTCCTTCTCTTGCCTGATTGCTCTGGCTAGGACTCCAGTACTATGTTGAATAGAAGCAGGACAGTAAGCAACCTTGTCTGGGTCCAGTTCTATGAGGGAATGCTTTCAGTTTTTCCCTGTTCAGTGTGGTGTTGGCTGTGGGTTTGATACATATGGCTTTTATAATACTTAGGTATGTTTCATCTATGTTTATTTTGTTACGAGTTCTTATCATAATAGGGTGCTGAATTTTTGTCAAATGGCTTTTCTGCACATACTGAGAGGATCATATGGTCTTTATTTTTGCTTCTGTTTATGTGGGTGAATCACATTTATAGATTTGCTTATGTTGAACCATCCTGGCATCCCTAAGATGAAGCCCATTTGGTTCTGGTGGATTATTTTTTTGATGCATAGCTAAATTTGGTTTGCTAGGATTTTACTGAGAATTTTTGCATCTATATTTATAAGAGATATTGGTCTGTAGTTTTCCTTTTTTGTTGTATACTTTCCTGGCTCTGATATCAAGGCGATACTGGCTTTATAGAATGAGTTGGGGAGGATTTCTTCCTTCTTGATGTTATGAAGTAATTTCTGCAGTATAAGTACCAGTTCTTCCTGGTAGGTCTGGTAAAATTTGAATGTGAAACCATCTGGTCCAAAGCATTCTTTTATTGGAAGATTTTTTATTGTGGCTTCAATTTCGTTGCTTGTAGTTGGTCTGTTCAGGAGTTCTGTTCTTTTCTTTATTGAGCCTAAGGAGGTGTGTGTTCCCAAGAATTTGTCCATTTTCTCCACATTTTCAAGTTCATGTGCACAGAGGTTTTTATAGTGTTCAGAGAGGATATTTTGTATTTCTGTGATATCAGTTGTAGTATCTACATTTTCATTTCTGATTAAACATATTATGGTCCTTTCCTTTCTGTTCTGGTTATCTAATAAGAAGATTGTTGATTTTGTTTATCTTTTCAAAGAACCAACTTTTTATTTCATTAATCTTCTGTATAATTCTTTCATAATCAATTTCATTTAGTTCTACTATGACCTTAGTTATTTATTTTCTTCTGCTGGGTTTGGGATTGGTTTTCTCATCCTTTCCAATTCCTTGAGATGAGTCATTAGATTGTTGACTTGTGATCCTTCTCTTTTCGATGTAGGCATTTAAGGCTATGAACTTTCCTCTTAGGACTACTTTTGCTGAATCCTATAGATTTTGACAACTTGTATCCTCTTTGTCATTTAGTATGAAGAATCTTTTGATTTCCATCTTAATTTCCTCCTTGGCCCAATAATTGTTCAGCAGCAGGTTATTTAATTTCCATGACTTTGGGTAGAGTTGAAAGTTTCTATTGGAGTTGATCTCTAATTTTATGCCACTGTGGTCTAAGAAGATGCATGGTATAATTTCTATTTTTTCAAATTTGTAAGACATGTTTTGTGACCTAGGATGTGATTTATCCATGATGAGATTCCATGGAAGATTCCATCTTCCATGATGAGAAGAACATTTATTCAGTAGTTTTGAAGTAGAATCTTCTGTAAATGTGTGTTAGGCCCATTTGTTCTAGAGTCCCATTTAAGTATATTGCCTCTTTGTTTATTTTCTGCTTGGAGGATCTGTTCAGTTCCATCAGTGGGGTGTTGAAGTCCCTGGCTATTTTGATGCTGCTGTTTATCATTTTGTTTAGATCAAGTAGTCTTTGCTTTATGAATCTGTGCACGCCTCTGTTAGGTATATAAATATTTAAAATTGTTATGTCTTTTTGTGGAATTGTTCCCTTCACCATTATATGATGACCATCTTTGTCTTTCCTTACTTTTGTTAATTGGAAGTCTATGTTATCTGATATAAGAATGGCTACACCAGCTTTCTTTTGGTTTCCATTTGCATGGAATATTGTTTTCCATCCCTTCACCTTGAGTCTGAATGAGTCATTGTGGGTTATATATATTTCCTGGAAAGAGCAGATACTTCGCTTGTATTTCTTTTATCCATTCAGCCAGACTATGTCTCTTCAGTGGAGAATTCAAGCCATTCACATTTATTGGAAGGATTCATAAGTGGGGTGGATTTCTGTTCATCCTGTTGAGTAGAACTTTATTGCTTTGTTTCACCTCTTGAGCCGTAGTGGTATCTGGGCTCTGACCTTTAGCTTTTGGGTGATTTTACACTGGTGGTTGTCTATTGCTGATGAGTGCATAATGCAGTTCTGAGTATTTCTTGCAGGGCAAGTCTGGTCTTGTCAAATTCCCTCAGTGTTTTCTTGTCTGAGAAAGTCTTTATTTCTCCCTCATATAAGAAACTTAGTTTTGCAGAATACATAATTCTAGGCTGACTGTCATTCTGTTTGAGAAGACTGAGCATAGGACTCCAATCTCTCCTGGCTTGCAAAGTCTCAGTTGAGAAGTCTGCAGTTAGTCTGATGTGTTTTCCTTTGAAAGTCACCTGATACTTTTGCCTTATGGCTTACAGGAGTGCCTCTTTCATGTTTACTTTACTCAGTCTGATGACTGTGTCAGGTTGATTGCCTCTTTGCAGTGACTCTCCCTGGATTCCATTGAGCTTTTTTGTACCTGCCTATCTAGAATGTTAGCAACACCAGGGAAATTTTCCTCAATTATTCCCTCAAATAGGTTTTCCAACCCTTGTGTATTTTCTTCTTTGCCCTCAGGCATGCTTATGATTGTTATGTTAGGCCCCTTTAAATAATCCCATATTTCTTGTAAGCTTTGTTCTTTCCTCTTATTTCTCTGTTCTATCTCTTTGACTGCTTGTTTAATTCAAAGGTGTTGCTTTCCAAGCTCTGGGATTCTTTCTTCTGTCTGATCTAACCTATCCTTAAGGCTCTCCACTGTGCTTTGTATTTCCTTGAAAGAATTTTTCATTTCTAGAAGTTCTGTTTCATGTTTTTTAATAATTTAATTTCTTTAGTGAATTTTTCATTCATTTCCTGCATTGTTTTCGTGGTTTCTTTATGTTAGGTTTCTATTTTCTCTTGTATTTCATTGAGCTTCCTTTCAATCCATATTTGAAATTTTTCATCTGTCATTTCAATCTTTTCATTTTGGTTAATAACCATTGGTAAGGAATTATTATTTTTCTTTTGAGGGTGTCCTTTCACTTTGATTTTTTATGTTTCTGGAGTTCACTGATTCCTTGTCATCTGGCCTCTCAATTGAGACCTGGAGGTGCTGGCCTGGCTTATGGGCCTGTCTCAGGGTTTCTGAAGATTGATCCCTGACTGTGCCAGGGAGAGAAGTGCTGGTCCTGAGTTTCCTTAGAGTATTCTAGCAGGTTTGATGAATTTCTCTGGTTAGCTCTGGCCTGCTCTTTTCACTTTTTCCCAACAGTGTATTGTGAGTTAAGTCCCCCAGCTTAATCCCTGAGATAGTGGGTGGTACTTGTGAGTATAAATTAGCTGTTCCCTATTTGCTTGAGTTGGAAGGTGGTATGCTTAGCCATGTTGTTGTTCCCCCTATCACTGAAGTTTGCATGGAAAGGCCAGCAGCTGATATGTTCTTTTGTGCCTATGGTAATCTCTGGTCCCCCAGGCCAGGTACAAGAATGCCCCAAGCTTTAGGAGGGACCCTGTAGCTCCCAGGGAGTTGCTGGATCTCTATTCCCCCTGAGGTGGAGGGAGGAGGAGCAAGACAGATCATGGCTGGATTTCAAGAGCCTAAAAGGTTTTGCTAAGTCTCCGTGGGGCTCAGAGGTTGCTTTTCTGGCCACTAGGGGGAGCCATTGGTATAAAGTTCAAGGCAATCTCTCTAAGCCAGGAAGGTTGTTCCAGAGGAAGGGACCTAAACACATGAGTGCTAAGGCCATGAGCCAAGCTCTTTCCACACTTGTCCACTAGTGCTGTTTCTCTGCAGGTTGAGGTGAAAACCCTTCCTATTCACTGCTCCATGGAACTCCACAGCACTCTCCCATCAGATCAGCCCATGTGAGTTCCCTCACTGCCCAAGAGCAGCTCTCAAACTACCACTCAGTCCACGTGTCTGACCCACTAGTGTTCGTCTCCACAGAACACAAGCAGGTAGGGGGACCCCAAATTGTGCACCCCTGTTCCACCATGAGACCCCAAGGAGAGTGAGGTAGCCCTCTCTATCTGTAGGGGCCTCTGCCAGGGGCACACTTCCACTTCGGAGAAGCAGCTGCTGTGGTTTCTTGGCTCAATCTGCACTCTGTATTGTAATGGTGGGGGGAAGGGCCACTACTCCTGTTGATCCGGTGCATCTGAGGCATTCAGTTGTCAAGAGAACTAGGGAATAGGCTAATTCGCCCCTATCCAATATTGTAGTTCTCCAACTGGGTTGGAGTGGGGACACCCATAGATCTCCATTCTTCGGCTCCCCTCCACACTCTCCCATTGGATACCTCCATGAGGGCTTCCTCACTAACCAAGTCCAGGACAGAGACCTCTCCAATGAGTCTTGCTGCACCACCCTTGTGTCCAGAGAGCCCCAGGTCCAGCCCTCCTGTCTAAGCCATCAGGATACGATCCCAAAAAATGCCAGCAGGCAGGAAACTCAAATTGCAGCAGCCCTGCTCTCCATGGTGGGCTCAGCTGGGAACAGTGGTATCCCGCAGTTCACCAAAGGCATCTAGGGGTGGGAGGGAAAACCCCATTTACCCTTTCTCTGGGGCAGAAGCCTCTCTGGGCTTGGTGCATGCCATTATCTTCTACTCTTTAACTTCTTCTTTCTCCACTTTGCAATCTTTTTTGGTGGGGTCCCCCCAGGTGTCTCTGTTGTCTCTCCCTGTGATCCACACCTGAGCTACAACTGCTCTTCACTCTCCGCCATCCAGCAGTCCACCTTCCAGCCAGGATGATCCGACAAGTGACATCTCTGGTTGGCCATCTTGGTTCCCTGCCCCCTGAACTTGCCTGACTCTTGTCTATCTGGCCAGTGATGAGCGAAGTTTAACTCCAAAGTGGGTGTCAAGAGTCTCAAAGAGGAACACCCTTTGAAAACGACTGTGTTTCTGCTGGCTCAGTGCTCCTCCTTTCTCCTAACTGTCAGATAATCAAGCCTAAAACTAAGAGACATTGCCTGTGCCCAAAGCAAACTGCCTCCCCTGGACTGTCTTCCATATTCAGAACTAACATCCCTTCTTGTGGTTTACTTACTGCAGGGACTCTTTTTCTGTGGACGTTCTGGCCCAGCTTTAATTCGGCCATTGCTGAAGCTGGAGAGAAACAGTACAGGGCCATCATAAACACATACCTCTCTCTCGCTGCCTGCGTACTCACAACCTATGCAATCTCCAGCCTTTTGGAGCAACGAGGCAAGCTCGATATGGTAAGTACCATATTATGCCCCCATGGACATTTCACTTAGCAATGGCGACAACTGTTTGAATAAGTAATAGATCATTTCTGCTGAGCTACCAGGACAAATCACAAAACTGCAAACCTCAGAGAATGTTTTGAACACAACAATTATTCATTTATTCCTCAAATTTATACTCAGTAAATTAAAAAAAAATATTCTCAAGGAAATTTACAGTCTCATAGGGAATGAATGTAGTCATGTAAAAACCGAAAAGTCTTGATTGAGGTATATTTCTTTAATGATAGCACTAACTGCTCCCAAGTTCTTAGAAAATCTTCCTTAGAAACCAGACTTGCCGAAGAGTAGAAAAAGAGAGTGGAATGGCTCACATTGATTTAATTTTCCCAAATGCAAATATTCTTCCTAAAGAAATAACAACTAAATTCAATGTGGGATGCTCAAAAGGACATTAGAAAAGAAAAAGGTCATTAGGAGGAATAATGGTAAAATTCAAATAAGGTCGGTCATAGTATTGTGTCAGTACTATTTTCCTTTCTATGGCTATGTGAAATGTTAACATTGGGGGAAACTGGGTGCAGGGCATATGGAAACTCTCTGTAGTATTTGTATAACTTTTATGTGTCCAAAATCAATTTAAAATAAAATATTATTTTAGACCCCCTCAAGTTAGTTTCTTGAGTTACTTGCCTGTGAGCTAGAGAAACATCAGTAAAGAAGTAACCTCCAGGTGAATCACTGACTCTACTTTTCTAACCTGGGGGAGAAAAGGGATATTATATTAATAATTTATTTCTTAAGCATGACTGAGGACATATATTTCAATTCTCCACAAATTGTCTCATGAGAGATCATTAAAAACAATGATAAAAACAATGATTAAAAGAAAAAAAAAATCACACACGTACAATTCAGTGGTTCTCTTTTAAAAGTACTGATAAACTCTGCTCCTCAGGCAGAACAGTGAGAATATAATTCTTTTTGAAGAATTCTGGTAAACAGAAATTGATTCCTCTTTCCTCCATCTCTAAATTTTCTCAAGACACTGACACTTGCAAAAAACTGTTGTCTTTCATAAGAAATGTGTACATTTCAATGTCTCTATATTTCCTCTTTGAATATTGGAATATCCTAGACTACAAAGCACACTGCAGTCATAGTTCTCTTTTGGTTCATGATACCACCAATGTGTTCCAAAAACTGCATAAATAGGCAAAACTGCTAGAATATTTGCTCTATAAACTCCTGTCCTTCCACTACGACTTCTTTTGATTTTCTCCTATGCCTCCCACCACTGGTCTCATTAATCTGGTTACTCATCCACTACCAAGAAAGATAGCAAATGTCAACTGTTTGGCAGAAGAGCCCTCTGTAATTACAAAGAAGCCTCTTTTATAAAAATAATCAGTAGCCCTTTCAACTGAAGAATGTGTAAAGGGTCCACTGAACCCTAGATTCCTCCAGTCCTTCTGAACTCTGCCTGGTTCATCGCACCTCGTGCATCCTTCTGCCCACCACGCAGGTTCACATTCAGAATGCCACCCTTGCTGGAGGAGTTGCCGTGGGCACTTGTGCAGACATGGAGATTCAGCCCTACAGTTCCATGATCATTGGGAGCATTGCGGGAATCGTCTCCGTGTTCGGATACAAATTCCTGACTGTGAGTACAACAGATGTACTGAGTCAATCTTTCAATCTACACCATTAGCTTCTCACATTCCACTAGTAGGAAAAAGAAAAAAAAAAAAAACGCCTTGAGTTTTTATTTTATAAACACTTTTCCTTCTTTGGAGTCCATTTGCCTTCCTCTCAGAAATACTTCTCATATTTCAGTTGTCCAGTGGTTCTGCTCTTCCCTGACTTCAGGATAGCAGGAGAGAAGCTGATATCAGTTATTTTCAATTTTCTGTGAATTACATGTTAAGTACTTGTGTGTCACTTTTCTCTGGGGCAGGTTCATTGAAATTGTTGATGTTATTGTTTTGTTTTGTGTAATTAAGGACTCTGTGCTCTTTTGAGGGATCTAGGCTATAAGAAGGACTAGGACTTGAAATCACACCCTTTGAACCCCTCCACTAAAGACTTAAATGGGCAGTTTTACCACCAGTATATTCAAATTCTCTGACTTAAGTGGACTTCAGATATGGATGAAGAACTGAGCTATACATAACATTTTTTCTCCTGGCCAGGGAAGAAAATGAGATGTAGGTCAGAGAATAAAAAGTAACAGACCTGTTGGATGAACAAACCTAGAGATCTAATGTACAAATGAGCCTATAGATTATAAAATTGTACTGTATGTAGGATTTATGCTAAATTAGTAGATTTTAACTACTCGTGCTGCAAAAAAAAAAAAATGAGTAACTGTGTGGATGATGGAGCTATTCATTTGCTTCACTATAGTAACTTTTTTTACTTTTATATGTATATCATAACATCAAGTTATATACCTTAAATATACACAGTTAACTTTATGTATAAAGAAATTCTTCTTCCTGGTTATTTATTTCAGTTATAGAGCCCAGTATAATTAATAAGTAGTAAAATAATAAGCCCTCCTCTTTTTATAATTTTAGCCATTTTTTGCTACTAAACTAAGGATCCAGGATACATGTGGTGTCCATAACCTGCACGGCTTACCTGGAGTGATAGGAGGCCTCACTGGCATTGCAGCAGTAGGCATGGGAGTGTCTAACACGTGAGTAAAAGATTGTCCTTTTCTCTGGTTCTATGATGTTTTCTCACACTCTCCGAGATACCCAGTGATGGAAGAGCAGTTCAGCTCACAGTTTGTAAGTATTGTCCATGTTAGAATGAAAGAGACACAACTGAGAGAAGAGAATTAGAATAGAATTTTATTGGAAAATGTGTTTTAACTAACATTGTTAATTATTTTTAAATTAACATTAATTTAAATGTTTCTACTATGGACAACTGTCTCCTACCAGATAGTACAATTTGATAATCACCATCAGATTACAGTAGGCTTACTCTTTTACATAATCCCTCCAAAATGTAAGAGGGAGCACATGTGATGAGTTGAACAGTCATTTCCTTGTGGTCTCCACGAAGAATGAGTTAGCATAATGTAGAAAGTAGTTGGTTCTGCAGAATCAAGAAGACTGGCATATGGCCCCAACTCAGCTACTAATTAGTTATGTGATCTTTGAGGTCACTCAACCTCTCTGGTTCCTGGTTTCCTCTTCTGTAAAATAAAAGGATTAGACTATTTACTCTCTAAAAATCTCTGCTAGCTCTAACAGAACTAGATTCTTCCTCAAGGTGGGAATAAATGTTTATTTAAACAACCAGGGGAGGCCAGGCATGGTGGCTCACGCCTGTAATCCTAGCACTCTGGGAGGCTAAGGTGGGCGGATTGTTCGAGGTCAGGAATTCGAAACCAGCCTGAGTGAGACCCCATCTTTACCAAAAATAGAAAGAAATTAATTGACCAACTAAAAATATATACACACACACACACAAAAATTAGCTGGGCATGGTGGCGCATGCCTGTAGTCCCAGCTACTCAGGAGGCTGAGGCAGGAGGATCACTTGAGCCCAGGAGTTTGAGGTTGCTGTGAGCTAGGCTGATGCCACAGTATTCACTCTAGCCTGGGCAACAAAGTGAGATTCTGTCTCAAAAAATAAATAAATAAATAAACAACCAGGGGAAATCCAGGAGAATAGAAGTGATGCTATAAACCATCATTTGTCACTTTTACACAAGATTGGACCAATTTGATATGAATGTCATGCATGGAAGTAAACAGCTAGGAAGACCATACGTCCAGGTTACTCAGAGTAAGTAAGGAGGAATCAGAATGCTCAATTTTTTCCTTTTTTTTTTTCCTTTGAGAAGTGAAATAACTTTATTTCACAGTTGTCTTTAAAACCACAAAGACACTATTTTCTTTATATAAAAACATTAGTACAGGTACCTGTACTTCCTAGAAAATGATTCCATAGACCCTCTTGAAGAAAAATGCACTCCATTATATGGTGTCAGTGAGGCTGCTTGGAAACAACTCACATCTGGACTGATTCCTAAAACATACCATTCCATTACCCTGCAACTTTTGGTTCAAATTATAGATGACTATCATCAGTATGTATTCCTGCATTCTTACATATTTGATAATTCACATATAGAATGGTTTATCACTTAATGTTCCATTGGTTTATCAGTCTTTTCTGCATGTTCATCAGCAGGTTGAGCAGGCTGTGTCTTTCTCTGTAGTCTTTCCTCTAGACCTTCCAGGAATGGAGACACATCATCATCATCATAGATTATAAACTCCAAGTCTTTACCAACAATTCCAATGGAAACATTCTTTGTAGTTAGGTCCTGCTCTGTAGGAAGTGTCTCTCTTAGGGCGTGCAGACCATGTTTAACCAGTTCATTTAAATTGCACTCCATAAATTCAGACATACGTCTCTCCAAGTAAGTACGAGCTGATTGGGAACGGGCTCCAATGGACATAGCTCCGCAGTCGAAGT
Source organism: Mirza zaza (assembly GCA_008750895.1). Lineage (NCBI taxonomy): Eukaryota > Metazoa > Chordata > Mammalia > Primates > Cheirogaleidae > Mirza > Mirza zaza. The sequence goes on from VSMD01035838.1 coordinate 79,751, forward strand.
AGTTAGTAGATGGGCAGGTTTGGAAAATGTGTGGGCCTATATCATCATAACCAGCAAAAAGCAGCCCAGCACCATACGGTCCTCGGCCGTATCATTGTGTTGGTATCTGGCTCTTGCTTCCGATTAGAGATACAAGACGAGACGCAGGAAGTGGTCTGTCAAATACAAATCTGGAATCCAAACACTCCTGGCCCATAAAATTACACAAAAGTCTAGCATCAGCAGTAAGCCCCACAATTGAGATACCAATATGGTTGTCAACATGGAGAATTTTTTTCTGATGAGCTGTAAGCTCTGACTGTGCCCTTTTCAAAGCTACCAACACTGCATGGGTTTCTGACTTCAGACCAACTATGGCTGCACCTTGTTTAACGCTTCAGTTGCATATTCAATTTGATGAATCCTGCCCTGACGGCTCCAAACAGTAACATCATTGTCATGCTGATTGCAAAACAGTTGCAAAATGGGGCCTGGCTATAGCCTTCTGCAAAGCTACGAATCAGAGAGCCATTGTGCTCAATTTTTAAACCCAATTGAATGCATAAAGAAAAAGATGAAAGTGTATCTAGAAATGTCTCAGGGTGACCACTGACTAGAGTTGCATAAATTGAAAAAGAAAAATCTCCTGGCCAGGCGCGGTGGCTCAAGCCTGTAATCCTAGCTCTTTGGGAGGCCGAGGTGGGCGGATCGTTTGAGCTCAGGAGTTCGAGACCAGCCTGAGCAAGAGCGAGACCCCATCTCTACTATAAACACAAAAGAAAATTAATTGGCCAACTAAAATATATATAGAAAAAAATTAGCCGGGCATGGTGGCACATGCCTGTAGTCCCAGCTACTCGGGAGGCTGAGGCAGCAGGATTGCTTGAGCCCAGGAGTTTGAGGTTGCTGTGAGCTAGGCTGATGCCACGGCACTCACTCTAGCCTGGGCAATAAAGCGAAACTCTGTCTCAAAAAAAAATAAAATAAAATAAAAAAAAAGAAAAATCTCCTTTTTAATTTTAGCAGATTGGCTGGGCTCAGTGGCTCACGCCTGTAATCCTAGCACTCTGGGAGGCCGAGGCGGGAGGATCGCTCAAGATCAGGAGTTCAAAACCAGCCTGAGCGATAGCGAGACCCCGTCTCTACTAAAAATAGAAAGAAATTAATTGGACAACTAAAAATATAGAGAAAAAATTAGCCAGGCATGGTGGTGGTACATGCCTGTAGTCCCAGCTACTCAGAGGCTGAGGCTGAGGCAAAAGGATCACTTGAGCCCAGGATTTTGAGGTTGCTGTGAGCTGGGCTGACACCACGGCACTCTAACCCAGGCAACAGAGTGAGATACTGTCTTAAAAAAAAAAAAATTTAGCAGGTTAAAATTTAACCCTAAAGAGACAAGTAATAATCAATATTGAAAAACTCATTTAATCATAGTTTCCACTGAATAGAGAATTTGCTTCTTCCTTCATGTTTGTAGTTAACCCATTTCATCTTCAGGGTTTTTTTTACCCCTTTTGTAAAATTGGAGGACAACCCAAAAATAACCACATTTTTATCAGTTCTCCCCAGGCCCTAAAAGACTGTTGAGACCAAACACTAAAATATTTTAACACATTGACTGCCAACAAAAAAAAAAAAAAAAGAAAGAAAGGAAAGTTTTTCCTTGGGGCCACAGTGTTTTATTACAAAAATAGAATAAAAACTTCGAAAACAAAATGATTTAAAAACATACATCATAGCACTCTGGGAGGCCGAGGCAGGCGGATTGCTCGAGGTCAGGAGTTCAAAACCAGCCTGAGCAAGAGTGAGACACCGTCTCTACTGTAAATAGAAAGAAATTAATTGGCTAACTAATATATAGAGAAAAAATGAGCCAGGCATGGTGGCACATGCCTGTAGTCCCAGCTACTCGGGAGGCTGAGGCAGGAGGATTGCTTGAGCCCAGGAGTTTGAGGTTGCTGTGAGCTAGGCTGACGCCACGGCACTCACTCTAGCCTGGGCAACAAAGCGAGACTCTGTCTCAAAAATAAATAAATAAATAAAATAAAACATACATCAATAAAAAGGAGTGGTATAAAAACTTAAAAATTAGTAATGTAAAAAGTAATGTGAAATGTTGAAAAATAGTTCATAACTCACATGGCAATTAAAGTGTTAATGCAAATCAAGCATGATAGAAGCATGTGTCAATGAGCTCAACTCTTAAGTGTTAGAGTGTGAACACAGGGTACAAATACACTATGAGGTGCCTTGTGGTTAGGAATTCCTGAGCATCATGCCTAGACCTGTTCCACAGATACAGGAAAACAAGTCTATTTGGCTCTCAGGCTGGGCTCACTGACAGCCTCATTGAGTGGCCAGACATTGGGTAAGTCTCATGATTGAGGGTCTAGTACTGAAGTATGCAGGTTTAGAAACATCTCTTTGATGGAAAGGGAGGGAAAGAAGGGAATGACTGGGGAAGGGGAGGAGGAGCAAGCCTTGAATGCCCATTCACCTGGTTAAAATTCACACATCTCACACCAAATAAAATGCCCATCTGAGAGCCAAGATTATTCACCTCTGTCTACTTAGAATATTAAAATGCAAAGCAGGTTTTTGGTAAGAATGGAACAAGGGAAAGTTAATGTACTTAAGGGACACCTCTGCAAATTATGGCAGCCTAACTCTAATAATGCCGTTAATTGTGTTTAACTCAGTGTTTTCCAAGCCTATTTGATCATAGAACACTTTTCATCAAAAATTATTTTTTATCACCTTGTAAAAGGTCTTGGAAAATTCCTATAAAATTAATAGGCAGATTACCAAAGAAGAAAATCAAATAAATACATATATATGAAATACTCAACCTCATTAGTGATCGAAGAAATGCAAATTAAACAAGTATCCAGTTTTTCACTCACCAAAATGATAAAGAATAAGTGAATAATAATTCTGAATGGTGGCTAAAGTAGAGAAATGAGGATATAAATTTTACAGTTTCCTATTTGGAAAAGCCCTTAAGAAGTATATATAACCAGTGGGGTGTGATGGCTCACACCTGTAATCCTAGCACTCTGAGAGGCTGAGGTAGAAGGATTCCTTGAGGCTAGGAGTTCAAGATGAGCCTGGGCAAAATAGCAAGATTCCGTGTCTACAAAGAAGTAAGAAAAATTAGTCAGGCATGGTGGTGTGCACCTGTAGCCCTAGCTACTTGGGAGGCTGAGGCAGGAGGATCGCTTGAGCCCAGGAGTTTGAGGTTGCTGTGAGTTATGATGATGCCATTGCACTCCAGCCCTGGCAACAGAGAAAGAGTCTGTCTCCAAAAAAAAAAAAAAAGAAAGAAAGAAAAGAAAAGTATATATAACCTTTTATTAATAATCTCATTTCTAAATAGGTTTTATATTAGGGAAACAATTGGACAAGTTCATAAGCATTTTCAGAGGTGGATATGCTTTCACAGCATTTTAAAAAATATGATACACTAGGAGCACCCTAATATCAACCTAAAAACTATAATTATAGTATATTTATATAGTGTAATACTCTGTAGCAATTCAAATTGTGGTCCAATCTACATTTACTGACATAAAGGACAGTTAAGATATATTTAAAGGGAAAATAACTATTATAGCATGATTGCATTTTTAGAAAAATACATGTTTTTATTTTACATTTCTATTCCGATCTGTCTGAGAGGGACAGATCAGAATAGAAATGTAAAATTCTGTTCTGATAGGATTATAAGGATATTAATCTTTTCTCCTTTTATTTACAGTTTCTAATATTTTTATAATGATATGTGTTATCTGTGCCTTTTTTATACAATAGAAAAATTTAAACCTTTCAAATAAAGAGAAAAAAGAAATATGAGTTTAGTGTATTCTCTCTCTCTCTTGGATGGTGAGGTCAGAATACCAATACACTCTCATTTTGCGGTTGTTTGATTTACTGGAATCACTCATTCAATCTTTCAACCACTTTTGATTTAATCGTCAGCTATGAGTAAGGCACTGTGCTAAGGAGATTCCCATATTCCTAGTTCACCTGTCACTCGTGTAACACCCTTATGCATTTCAATGGCCTCTTACCACATTTTTCATTCCTAAACTTTTAAAGCATTTTTCACTAATTTCATGTTAATGTAATGACTTCAAAGATGACATATAAAGATAGACTTAAATAACTTTTGTGCTTTGTCTCTATAATACATGCTGAAATTTTCTGGTCTTATTGATAGATATTCTGATTTTATATTAACTGCTTCTTTAGGACGAGGTAAGGAGAGATACTAGCTCATGTTATTTTATACATTACCCTCAGTTCCTAGAAGAGAAGCTGTCACAGAGTGGATACTCAGTAAATATTTATTGAATGAATCACATCAGGGATCAATTTTCTGCGTGCTAAACGCTTTCTAAGAAAGGTCTGGTTATTCCTGAAGACACATGAAAGTATTATTCTTCTTGAAGTGTGTCTAAGAATTTCCTAACACTGCTTAAGAGTTTCAAGGAAAATAAAAATATGACAGAAAAAAAATTGCAACAAACGTTTATATTCGCTGGTGTGTAATGCTGCCCTTTGGCCAGAAGATGGCAGACATCCACGCTCTCGGTAGGTGAGATTTGTTTCCTGGCGTCCACAGAAACGTGATTCTTTTCATTTGGCTTCTTAGGACTACCGTGGCCATGCAGGCAGCTGCACTGGGTTCTTCCATCGGAGCAGCACTTGTTGGAGGGCTGATTACAGGTCAGTATAAAAAGTGAACACTTCCCTGTACCCCATGCTCTCTTAATAAGCAGGTCAATTGGTAAAACCAAAAGTGTTCAAAACTTCTGGCAGTAAAGTAATCATGTCAGCTCAAGGGAGTGATTTTTACATGGCACTTTTAATACTATGCAAGTAGATTTTTCTCTTTAGCATCATAATACGACTTATGTTCCCTCCATCCTCACAGGTTTAATTCTAAAGATACCTATCTGGGGACAGCCATCTGACGAGAACTGCTATGATGATTCCATTTATTGGGAGGTACTGCACAGTATTCCAAAGAAGAATGCAAATGATGACTTTGCTAGTGAATGTTTTGCTCACTTCAAGCCTAGAAGCCTGTGTGGCATATGCGTGATGAAATTGAATGTACTCATTACTTATAGAGAGAAATTAAGATTATGTGTGCAGGCCGGGCATGGTGGCTCACACCTGTAATCCTAGCACTCTGGGAGGCCCAGGTGGGCGGATCGTTTGAGCTCAGGAGTTGGAGACCAGCCTAAGCAAGAGTGAGACCCTGACTCTAATAAAAAAATAGAAAGAAATTAGCTGTACAACTAAGAAATATGTATATATATATATAAAAAATTAGCCGGCCATGGTGGCGCATGCCTGTAGTCCCAGCTACTAGAGAAGCTGAGGCAGGAGGTTTGCTTGAGCCCAGGAGTTTGAGGTTGCTGTGAGCTAGGCTGATGCCATGGCACTGTAGCCCAGGCAACAGAGTGAGACTCTGTGTCAAAAAAAATAAAATAAAGTAATAACAAGAGGGAAAAAAAAAGAGAGAGAGAGAGAGAGAGATTATGTGTTCAGCCAGATCAAATCACAAGTTGTGGGATTTTCCAAAGCACAAACTAGATGAACAAAAGATAGAGTGGAGTTAGCAAATATCTTTTCACCCTTCTGAGAGCAATAAAAATGCTACTTGTAAAAATAAGATTCTAGGCAAGGGTGTGAGATTGAGTACCATATGTGAAAGAAGTCAAAAGCAAGAGGAATATGTAAGGTTAAAGAATTTGAGTGAGTATACGTCAACAGGTTCTGTGAATAACAAATCAGCTTCTTTCTATCTTCCAGTTTCTACCTCTACCCTGTTGACATTTTCTCCCAAATTATTTCCTGCAAAGCTTGAGAGGGCTAGATGCTTGGGCGATTTCATTGGGATTTCAGGGAGAATGGGTTTGGAAAAGAGGGAATATAATCAGGGTGGATGAGATAAATACTTGTTCTTTTATTTTTCTCCAACACAAAATATTTTGATTACCAGTTCTCTCTAAACTTGGATAATAATTACTGAAAACACCTTTTTTTTTCATACTAACTTTTAATAAGTCCAGTGAAAGAAATTATTAAGTACCCCAATTTTGTTTTCTTTAAAGGTCCCTAAGAAGATAGACTATGACAGTCACTTCCATGACTACAACCAGCTGAATCCTGAAGTCTGAATACCATTCTTGCACTCCAGCTTCCTTTCCCATTATCTAGAATGAAGTTTAAACAACAAGACAGTATCCAAAGAGAATATGGACCAAAGTGAATAGGTCGTAGGCCCCAAATGGCCGGTGTAAAAATGTCCATAGGTCTGGTGCTGTCTCCTGATAGTCAATGATTGTTGAACAGAGGAAATGTGACTCACAAAACAGAGGTTCAAATGAATTCTGTCCAGAACTCACAGAATGCTTTTGCCAGTGGATAGGTACAGAGTGGAGATTTGATGTATATTCTTGTATTTTTCCCAATAGAGGTTGATTTACATAGAAATCAATGTTTTCTAATTATGTCAGTTTCTTAATGTAGATACTATGTCTTCAATCTCAAAGATTATAAAACTAAAGCCAATAAAACAACAATATATGTAAGAAATATATATGAGAAAGCTGAAAGAAATGCATATATGTAATGCAGTAATAGAATTGTTTTAGACAGTGCTTTTTTGATTTTAAAAATGGTCTAGCTAGTAATGTTATATCTTCACTTGAATATTCATATACTTAATTGAATGTGCATGTTTTTGCATGTTTACTGTTTGTAACAAGAGCTCAAATGCTATCTGACCAAAGTCTATCTTGTATAAAATTTCCAAGAATTAAATGTTATTATAAAATAAAGCATTAGTCTTTTGCTCTCCTTTCTTTGGTGGCTGGAATTCATTTTAGTAACAAGCACAGACATACATGCACTTACACACAGTCCTCATATTTTGTCCATACTCAATCAAAATATTAATATAGTCTATTACTTATAATGTATTTGCCATAAAAAATCAAGTTAATGTCTCATAGACTAAGTTATAAAGAATTTAATAATTGAAAAGTAAGCAATATAGTCATATAAAATCATTTTTAAGAGAATCAAATAATTATCTTTGTATCTAGAAGATTTTAACATTTTTCTTTTATCCCTTGAGTCCTGGAACCTTGCCCAGATGTACCTAGGTATAAATAAGAAAATCAGCCCCACCATAATTAACAGAACTTCAGTTTCTGAATGCTGGAACTTAAAAATTACAATTCACAGTGGATTATTTAATATTTTATTCTTAGAAAAATAGTATCATTTATTTATAGATCCTAACTGTGATACTAGTCATAGGCAACTTCTTTCAAACATACATCTTCTTTTAAATAAGTTGTTTGAATTATGCTCACTTCCTCTCCACTGTCTTTGCCCTTCTGATCATCACACAAAAACATTTTCATTGTCAGGGTGTTTGAGATCCCCTCACCCCTTGCTAATCATAAGGCAAATCTTGGAGGGTCTTGGGTGTACTCAGGTGTAAAAGAAGGTCTACCATTTTGATGTGCTAAGGAACCAGGTTGGAAGGGCCACCAGTCCCTGGCTTGTGAACATTCATTCCCTTCTGCTTTCTTGCAGTGCAGTTGCTCCAAAGAGTAAAGTTTTATTCTTTCAATTCTGAGTTAGTGATCTTTTTTATCTATCTTGCCTGGACTTTAGTGAAGCATTTTTAATCTAAAGACTTGAGTCTTCTTCAATTCAGATTAAGTTCCTTCTGGTATTTAATAACTTCCTTTTTGTCCATCTGTTCATTTTTATTTTTCACCACTCCTCTTACTCACATGGAAAGTCTGCTATATCTGTTATCCAAACCTGTTTTCTTCCCTAACTTTTATTTTATTGGTTCAATTCATCCACTCCTTCAATTCATTTTTTGTTTGTCTGTAAATCATGGTCTATTTTTGTAGATCTGGAAAAGGTGGGCATGTACATGGGCTATGCTTGATCTCCTTAATTACTATTGTGATTTTCTTTATTGGGGGGGTGCTATTTTTGTTCAAGTTCAAAATCTAACCCTGCTCTGTCAACACTTAAGTAACAGTATTTATACCTCATCTGTTCCAAAAAAATTTTAAGATGTTAAGTAATACTATTTATGTTGATTGGTCAGTTTGATTAAAAAATCTCAAATTCCACCTAGATAACCATTTTCAGGAAGTTTTTCTTATTCTTTGTTCTTGTCTAAATCTGAAAGATTGGCCCATAATTATTAAGTGCAATTTCAGACAATTTGGTGAAAGCTGAGATCAGGCTTCTTTGGCCCTTGTTTCTGTAGTCTTTAACCTGTTTATTGCACAAGATAAGAGAACTCTGCTGATCTATTGAGGGATACTTTTCCAATTGCTCTATTTTATTAGAAGTCACTTGTTTTGTATGTTTTCTTAATTCTCTTAACTCTGAGTGCTGGAACCCATTACGTAGATTGTCCATTTCTTGTTGTCTATTCGCTGTGGGTTAAGTTCCAGCTGCTGAGGTACCTTGAATGCCAATTGCAAAAATGAAGGATAAGGAGGCACAGCAATCTCTAGCTGCTTGGATCAGAGATTTGCCAAATCCCAAAATATAAATCTCCTGGATTGGCACCTAAAGGAAACCTCTCTGTTCCTCAGGATTTTCAGCAGGCAAAGCTTGGTGTTTTCCTAGAATGAGGGCCAGAAGGGACCCAAAGTACCTGTTAAGCTCACCTGCAGCTCACAGGGGACAAAGAAGACCCACTGTCAATCAGGAGCACTCCAATTAGGAAGCTGCATCACCATCCCCTGGGAATTCACAAAACTCTACAAGTCAGTAGTACCAGATCCTTATCCCATGGGTCTCCTCCAACACAGAGGAGGGAAGTTTTCTAATTTTTTTGTTGTTGTTGTTGTTTCCTTTTCTTTTCCCAGAATCCAGAGGTCTTACATCCTCCAGGCCTGGTCACTCAGGAGAGGTCCTAAAGTTTGACTAGAATGGTGGACAAGGGTAGGGGAGACACTTAAATAAGATGTAAAGACATCACTCTATGTGTTTTACAACCTGATAGTGTTCCATGTTCCGTGTAAAGACAAGAAAATAAATTTCTTAAGAGCCAACACAACTCATTTTTTTCTTTGTAACCCTTATATCCTCAATAGAGCACGTGTTTTAGAGATGTATGTTCAGTGGATGAATGTATAAATAATTGAATGAATGAACAAACCAAACCAAGGAAATCAGCCTTCAAAAGGCAAAGGAATCTTTTTATATTCATCCAGTTACTCATTTACTCAATAGTAATTCATTGAGCACCTTCTATGTTTCAGACTCTGTGAATATAAAGTCATAGGAGACAAAAAAAAAAAATTGTCTGCAGCTCATCAGGAATATAGTTAGTAACTTGGTGACAGGATAAAGTGCATGGAGAGTGCCAAAATGATAGCATACGTAGGGTGTTAGATATAAGAGGTGAACCTAAATCAAATTCAACCATTCAAGGAAAACTTGCCAGAAAAAGTCTTTAATCTTATTGAAGGAGCAAGGGACTATATCTATACTAAACCAGAACAAATTAGCAGCCATTCTTCTCCCCAAATGGGGCATGAAGTAAGTGCAAAATATGGCTCCATGAGCTGCTGGTTCAATATGTGGTGGATGTTTAATGTGCATTGAGGAAATCCAGTTTATCCTTGATTTCAAGAAGAAAGTGATTGCTTTTTGGTCCATGTGAGCTCTACATGGCCATGATGACAACATACAGAACACAGCTCTCTTACAGACAATGTGAGGCCAAGAAGGGAGGGTATGTACACAGGGACCAGAGCACAGAAGCAGTGAGCTACATCATGATGCTGCCAACTCTGGTCTACACCAACTAACAGGTAGCCAGTACTCAGTTCATAATAGACAAAAACACTTGCAAACCAATTGATGAACACCTCTCCCCTTCCTTGAATACATGCATAGCTTAAATTTAAAATCTCAGGGTGGGCCGGGCATGGTGGCTCGTGCCCTGTAATCCTAGCACTCTGGGAGACCAAGGCAGGCGGAATGCTCAAGGTCAGGAATTCCAAACCAGCCTGAGCAAGAGCGAAAGCCCGTCTCTACTAAAAATAGAAAGAAATTAATTGGACAACTAAAAATATATAGAAAAAATTAGCTGGGCATGGTGGTGCATGCCTATAGTCCCAGTTACACAGGAGGCTGACGCAGCAGGATCGCTTGAGCCCAGGAGTTTGAGGTTGCTGTGAGCTAGGCTGATGCCACAGAACTCTAGCCCAGACAACAGAGTGAGACTCTGTCTCAAAAATAAAATAAAATAAAATAAAATAAAATAAAATAAAATCTCAGGGTGAAGTATATTACAACAAAATACTGAAAGATGAAAAACAATTAGGAGCCATAGGACTATCTCTAGGATTTAATCTAAAAAGAATTTAGTTCAGTCAAAACTATTCTCTTAGAAACACTCTTTTTTTATCACCTGTTTACCAGTTCTTTTTTTTTTTTCATTGTGCACTTTGTACTGTTGGAGTTATTGCCCATTAAATGATCCTTAGCTAACAGTCACTAACTTCTCAAATTAAGGAAATTATATATAGAATACTGTGGAAACACAGTAAGAAGACTGAAGTTTGACCATTTCTGCTCAGGAAGTCCCTTCACTCTCAAGCTTCATTTGTTGTCCTTTTGGCTCCAAAATTTACTACTGTTTCTTCTCCTTTTGATCTTCCTTTTGCTCCCCAGTGCTATATCACCAGCTCTTGAGTAAACTAGAAATGAGAGTTTATATCAGATCCTATAATGCATCCCTTTGAGTTAACCAACCATAAGTACACATAGTAAATTGCAAATACTTTGCATTATAACTTGGAGATCCAGTCATTCTATAAAGCCCTTTCAATATCTTCAGAAAGTCTTAGTTAAAGGAACCCTTCGAGGATGTCACTATATGTTCATACATAATGATTAGTAAAATTTCATGTGTCTGAAGTAAGAAAAATCAGGCAAAATGCTCTTCTCATCATTTTCTTAGTCAATAGGCAATATTAATTTTCTTTACTCACATCAACTTTACTTAACTCATGAAATTAAATGAAGCCTGTCCAGTCCTTTTTAAAACACAGCAAGATTGGCCAGGCACAGTAGCTCACATCTGTAATCTTAGCATTCTGGGAGGCTGAGGCGAGAGGATTTCTTGAGCTTAGGAGTTTGAGATCAGCCTGAGCAAGAGTGAGACCCCATCTCTGCTAAAAATAGAAAAATTAGTGGGGCGTGCTGGCCTGAGCCTGTAACCCTAGCTACTTGGGAGGCTGAGGCAGGAAAATCACTGGACTTAGAGGTTGCTGTGAGCTAGGCTGACGCCACAGCACTCTAGCCCAGGTATTAGACTGAGACTGTCTCAAAAAATAAACAAATAAACAAAACACAGCAAGATGGAAAACACACACACAGCAAGAAGTCCACAACGAGCTGAAAGCTCCCACAATATGATGCTCCCTAGTTTGAGTGATATCAGTTTTCTCCTATGTTCACCATTATCTGTTTATACCAATTATACATGTTACTATAATCATGTAATTCAATTACATGTTGCCAGTTTACTTAATATTTGTTTGAATGATGCAATTTTATTAATAGCTACTTGCCTTTCTAAAACATCCAATTTCATGCTCTCTTATGTTTCATGAGTGTACTTAATGAGAACAGCAATTTCTATATTGACTATATTAGACAGGTCAAAGGTCAGCAGTCCACAAGACCACCCTTAAATTCGATAATTTTTTAGAAAGATTCACAGTATTCAGAAAAATAATATTACACTAATGGTTATAGTTATTACACCAAAAGGTACAAAATCAAGCAAGGAAAGAGATGGGTAGGATAGGGCCCAGGAGAATTCCAGACATAAGTTCCCAGTTGTCCTCTCCCAGTGGGGTCAAGTGAACAGAGCTTATTTCTGGCAATGATGTGTGGCAAGGCACACACATGGTATTGCCAACTGGACGAGCTCACCTGATCCTTGTGTCCAGAGTCTTTCCTGTGGTTTGGTTATGTGAACATGGTTGACCACCCAGATAGCTGACCTTAATCTCTGGTCCCTCCAGAGGTTAAACTGATACCCCATGGCCCAAAGCCTACACCATAAATCACACTGTTAAGATAGTCTGTCTAGCATGGTCAGAGGCCTCCAGGTTAAAACAAAACAAAACCAACAAAAAAACCTCTTATCAGTCAGGACATTTCAAGCCATTAGGGATTACCTCCTGGAAGCTGAGAGCAAAGACCAGATCTCCAACAATTATATGTTATCAGTTTACTTAATACTGTTCGAATGAGGCAATTTAAGCATTTTGGTTTTTTTGGAGAGTGTCTAAAACATCCAGTTCAAAGTTCACTTATATTTTATAAGTGTACTTAATAAGAGTGGTCATTTTTATGTTAAATATATTAAAAAGACTATAAAGGCAAGTTACTTACAAAAACAATAAAAAAAGAAATGTAAAAACAAACCATATCTTCTGCATTAGATATGAGCTAGACAATAACAGAAGACCGAAAAGACACAAACTTAGAATATTCATTGGGATTGCTTGTCAAGTTTCTTTGTATTCTTTAAAGAACCTAAACTGAACATCTCAGACAATGCACTTTCTGTGTAGTTTAGGCCAGGAACAAGACAAGAAATTTCAACCAGCAGGCTCAATGGAAGGCCCTTTGTCTTGCAACAGAAGGTTGATGAATAAATGCATACACGTAGATCTTCATCCTCTGATTCTTTTTATCATTTTTTAAACAAGTTTTTCAATTTAAATGCCAAACATTAAATAGCAGAGATTTGACACTGTTGAATTTTTCCTGAGCCCTGTGCTCCTGCAAAATAGTGGAGGTTAAAGGAATCCCTGAGACACACATATGCCCTTTTGTGTTCTGGAAAATGGCTTACTCCAAAGCAAACAAACAGAAATAATCCAAAAAGGCCTTTCTCCATATGACTTAGACAAAACTTAGACTTAGATGTTCCCTTGTTTAACTATGACAAGGCCAGGCACAGCTCTTCCGAATTCCTATTCTTTTTTTTTTTTTTTTTTTTTTTTGAGACAGAGTTTCACTCTGTCACCTAGGCTAGAGTGCCGTGGCGTCAGCCTAGCTCACAGCAACCTCAAACTCCTGGGCTCAAGTGATCCTCCTGGCTCAGCCTCCCCAGGAGCTCGGACCACAGGCACATGCCACCATGCCTGGCTAATTTCAAATTGCTATTCTTAACCTCACAAAAGATTAGCTGAGCTACTTGTCCCCACTGATCCATCATAACAAAAATGCATGTTACCCAAACTAGTTAAGCTTCTTTCCTTCCTCCGGGCTGCCAAACACCTTCAGCCTGAGCCAGCACACAACCGTTCCTGAGAGTAAGCCAGCCCCAGGATAAAATATTCTCTGATCCACTATCCAATCATGCCACCCTTCCCTCCTACCTCCCACACCTAACTCTTTCTATCCTTGTTTACTCCCCTCTGTACTCTTAAAATGCCCAATCCTAGCACTCTGGGAGGCCGAGGCAGGAGGATCGCTCAAGGTCAGGAGTTCGAAACCAGCCTGAGCAAGAGTGAGACCCCCGTCTCTACTAAAAATAGAAAGAAATTAATTGGCCAACTAAAAATATATAGAGAAAAAATTAGCCAGGCATGGTGGCCCATGCTAGTAGTTCCAGCTATTCAGGAGGCTGAGAGCAGGAGGATCGCTTGAGCCCAGGAGTTTGAGGTTGCTGTGAGCTAGGCTGACGCCACGGCACTCCAGCCTGGGCAACAGAGTGAGACTCTGTCTCAAAAAAAAAAAAAAAAAAAAAAAAGAGATACTTGCAGGCCTATGGTCACATCATCTCCCTACATCTCCCTATAAGAGTCCCTCCTCCTACATTGCAACAGTCCTGCCTTTCCTTCCCTGGCAATAATCCTTTGGAATTAAAGTCTCTTCTTACTAAGTTGGATTTGTTTTTTTTTATTTGACAGGTGCTACTGAATGTTCAAGCTGAATAGACTGTGGGATATATTTATATAAATTTAATTAGGTCAACATTCACACTAAAGAATATTGCAAGAAAAATAAGATAAAACGCAAGGGTAAATGTGAAAATGGACATAGGGACTCCCACTCACTTGCCTGAAAGACTCTGACATTAGGCTGAATGTACGTATATATGTGTGTAAATATTCATGAACCTAAATATATTGCGTATTGTATGGGTATCCATGAACCTAGAATATTTTTTCTTTCTTTCTTTGTTTCTTCATATTTTTTGCTCTCTAACATTCTTCTTTTTCTTTAGTCTTTTTCCACTTTTATTGCACTAAAAGGCATCTCTTTTGTTCCTCTCTACTGCTTTTGAGTGACTGCCCAGCTGTCAGCACCCCCACCCCCATCTCAGACTTTCCACACCCTGATAGTCTAGGGCTTGGGCACAGAACACCGAGCCCCAATTCTGAAGTATGGAAAGAATATTTTTGGTATGTTTGTGCCATAAATTAAAATAAAACCTTAAGCTCCACCCCCTGCCCCAGCAGACTGAATATAGCCCCTCTTGGCCAAGGGGACCCCAAACAAACCTTAAAGCTGAGTTGCCTGCCATGAGGAGAGGGAAGGTCAGACTGGTTCTGCTACCTCCCTTCTGGAGTTACTCTTTATAACAATAAGATGCTAAATCATTAACAGGACCTAAGGCCTTGTAAGACAAAGGTTAAACCATACCTGCAGGTCACCCATTTAATAAACAGATGACTTGAGTCTTGGTATATGTACCTGCCTTGTCTCTGATTAACAGACTTCCTTATCTTAACTGAAAACATTCTTAAGCCTTTAGACACAGCTTCATTTCCTTATGCAGTTGCAAATCAAGGAATCTTTAAACCCACTTATAACCTATAAAACCCCTCCTTCCAGAAGTCCTGCCTTTTGGGGCCAAACCAATGTATATCTTCCATATATTGATTTATGATTTTAAGTGTAATTCCTATCTCTTTGAAACGTATAAAACCAAACTGTAACCCACCCATGGCGAGCTCACTTGCTCACTTCCTGGGCATGCCTCTCTGGGCCATGGTTGCACACATTTAACTCAGAATAAATCTCTTTAAATTATTTTACCTAGTTTGGGTTTTTTTCTGTTAGCAGTGCCTCACCTATTTTAAAATCACTTAAAGCACCAATACAATTTAAATTGATTGTATGATTTGATTGAAAATCTCAAACTCCACTCATATGACCTATTTCTGTATTATTTTTGATTCACATTTAAATCTGAGAGATCAGCTTATAATTATTGACTATAATTATAGTCAGTTGGGTAAAAATTCAGATGTTTTCAGGCTTTACCAGTATTGTTTTCTGACAACAATCTTTAACCCACATATTGCACAACTTCAGAGAGCTCTGCTGAACAGAAAAAACAAACTGTGTTTTCTCTGCTCTCACACCACAACAGTCAACACAGAAGACTCCTGTGCCCTCTGGTCACCAAAGAGTTGTGGGGATTTCTTCCTGCCAGCACCACTCAGTCAATTCTGCAGCAGAGACACCAGCTGGTTGCGTAATTCAATTCAATTCCAGCAATATCTACCTGAATATATTACAGCATCAGATCACATAGATTGAGGGCTTGGTCCCAAAAGGCTGCCTCCCCCCCATGTCAGATGTCAATCGCAAGCCCCAGGTGGTTTTACATATGCTTCTCACCAACCAGCTATAAATTAGGAATCCCACAACCCCCTTTGGGGGTTTGACTAATTTGCTAGCATAGCTGACAGAACTCCAGGAAATATTTAGTTATGTTTACTGGTTTACGATATAGAATGCTTTATGATCCTAAATGTCTCAAAGTGTAGTCAGTTATTGTTTTTTCAAGTTTTTATATTACTTTTTTATTGATGTATGTTTTAGGAAAAAGCATTCTACACAAAAGTACACACTATATTTGCTGCGTTTCCATGCTGTTTACATCTTTTCACTGCGTATTCCCATCTTTCTCAGCTTGTGTTTTTTCATAGCACATTGTACATCCTTTTCTGGCAGAGCCCATGTTTGTGAGAGAACAAGTCACAAATGGTGACAGCAAGGTCATCACTGCAGTTGGTGTTTCATCTGTCTGGAAGAGTTTTAGGCAAACTTGTCCTTTGAATTTTGTCATTGAGATCTTCTCTTTGTTCACAACTCTGTAGAGAAGAAGTGAGTTCACCGAAGCTGATCCTGTGATTAGCTCTTTTGCTAATTTTCTGAACCACTTAATGCCACATATCAAAGAACATGAATATGACTTCAGTTGATCTGAGAGGTCAATGAATGCCTTTGAATTATTATAATCTACATTTATATGTGGTTTTTCTATACTTCTTTTTGTTTCAACTGCCTTAGTGTGTTCACTATGCATAATCGTACTTCATATCGGTACATCTCTCTTGTCCTTCCATTTGAGAACGGCAACTCCCATGTCACTTTTTCCAGCAATTAGTCATTCTTGTTCAACTTCGACTTTACTACATCTGGCAGGTTTATTTTCCTGTTACTTCCTAGTGTGCCCACCAGGTACATAGAGCCCAGCATCCATCTAGCTCATCAACTTCTTGAGGGCTCTACGTACCTGGTGGTTACACGTGGCATGTGTAAGACATATGTCAGTGGATAAAACACATCCACTATCTAGTAATCCTTCTAATAGCTGCATGACAATTGAGGATGAAACAAGAATGCCAGATCTTCCCACAATAAGTTTTCACATGCCACATGTAACCATCTTTTAGGCAAAGTTTGAAACGTTTTATTCCAAATTTATGGTGCTTGTTTATATACTGTATATGAAACTCAAACATCCACAAAATGGTGCCATTGTTTCTTCAATACATATTTCCTCATCTGGAACTACAACAACCTGAAACCTTTCAAGATGATGATTAAGAAGTGGCTGGATCTTGAAGAGATGGTCACCAGGAGGACATTCTTCATTGTCAGAGAAATGTCACATTCTCAGAAGCATTTTGAATCAGTTATGTGACATAAGCTTTTCCACTGAATTGTGATACAAAATGTTTTTTGACCTATAGTCTGGAAGTCTTGGCTTCTTGTTAAAGCCCATCCAAAATAATACTCCCCAAAATCATTCTATTTCTTGAGAAGTAACATCATACCACTTTTTTAGTTGGCAATGGGGTTTGATTTACCCTTTTGTAAAGTCTGACTTACATAGATATTAGTTTTCTTCACCATATAGTCAATAACATCATCTGTCATGAAGAATCTGAAAAAATCATAAGGTGTTTTTTCATGGAGATGTACTGCAATTTTGGTTGGAACACCAGGATTACTTTCAACAAAGTCAAAAATCTTCCTGTTACTTCCCAAAACTGGACCTCACATGAGAGAATTTACACTAGTCACTACAAGGTCTTCAGAAACATCTGACGAAGAATCACTCTCACTGAAATCAGACAAACTCCTTCGACTATTTCAGTTACAGATTTTTAATAATCTTCCCCAATGGAAAGATCTACATGCAATGTTCTTCTCCTAATTTTTCTTGGTGGGTTGAAACTGCTATCACAACTGTCTCCGTGGTCTCCACTAGGACAGTACTCCTCCGAATCATCACTAAATAGATCAACATCTTCATCACTTGTGTCCAAAACTTCATTCACCATTTCCACCAACAATTCCTTATGCTCATTTTCTCTAGACATTTTCTCTTGAGAACAAAACCCAAAATAAACGTATGTGATGATCACGGGTCTGGTCACAGAAGCTATACCTGCTCTAGCTGGCTGGCCCAAAGGCCTGCCCAAGCATCCCACATGTGCTAGACTGTGTTCTCTGATTGCCATAACTTCTGATTGTGCATTTCCCCTTGAATGTTTGCCTGGAGGCTCTTTGTATGAAATCAATATGACAGTATGCAGTGACATGACATTGTTGTGCATATGTAGGGGGTATGATTCAGAGGTCATGGTCCAGAACCACCCAAGGTCCACTCCAGACACAACTAAATACCCCAATGGGGGTGGTGGAAGGTAGCCCCTCAGCTTAAAGATACACCCTCTCCAAATCGTCTGCAGTCACCTATAACAAGTGACTCAGCCCACAGTGAAATTGCTGACCTCTCAAAATGATAGAGATATGTATAATGGACTGAGATAATAAGATAACACCTGCTGTGGCCAGGCACCTGGGAGACCCAACAAGAAAGTAAGTTGCCCAAAGGCAGCTGAGATAATGACCGTGGGCACCCCTGCAGAGTGCCATAAAAACAGCAAGAAGAAAGTGGCCATGGCCAACACACCTGTAGAAGCTCTGCCCATGAGAAATCTGAGGCTGCTTGGTTAGCAGTGGCCAATGGAAGCTCTGCCTGAGAAGAACAGCATCCCCCAAACCACAATCAGTGTTTTGAGGAAAACTTGGACCTTCCAGGTTCATCTGTCAGGGTGCTGGGCTCCTGAGCTACTCACTATGGTTTGTTTCCCCTCTCTCTTATTACTCCCTGTGTGTGTGAATGTATCTGCGTGATTGCTGGTGCATGAAAGCCTCACAATAAATGGCGAATTTGAAAGCACTTAATTGGTCACTGAGTCATGCAGAAAACTCACAGACCCCCACTCAGAGTCAGCACAGTAGGGTTGATTCGAACCTGACACCACAGGCTTGTTATAAACTATATTACAAAGGATACAGATGTACAGATGCATGGAGTGAAATGTAGGAGAAGAAGTAGGAACTTCCATGCCTTCTCTGAGTGTGCCACTTCCAGGAACCTTAGTGTGTTCAGCTATCCACAAACTAAGCTCAGGTCATTTGGGTTTTTATGGAAGCTTCCTTATGTATGCATGATTGATTAAGTCATTGGCCATTGGCAATCAACTTAACCTTCAGCCCCTCTCCCCTCCCCAGAGGTTGAATGTAGAGTTGAAAGACCCAACTATCCACTCATGGCTTGGCCTTTCCTATCATCAGCCCCAATGCTGAAGCTATCTAGGGACTGCCAGCCATCAATCAACTCTTTAGTATACAAAAATTCATTGATCACTTTGGAGATTTCAACGATTTTAGGAGTCATATGCCAGGAGATGAGGATGGAGACCAAATATATATTTTACAGTATCACATTATCTAGGCAGGAGAGGATGTGAAACTACACTTTGCTCATTTAGGAATATTATCAGAGCTAAATAAATATATACAGGAGGTATATTATTAACCAGGTTACCAACTTTGTGAATATTTACAGATTACTGGATGTCCCAAATATCAATTATATTTGACCACTGAGAAACAGTCTTGGGAATATTCGATATTCTGGTGTCCTATATGTGGTTTACAGAAATGACTTCTCAGGTGAAACAATAATAGAATCGTGGCTTATAGTATTGAAGGTAGTAAGAGAGGAAGACATACAGATTAATAATAACACATTTTTATAAAGAACTAACCATGAACATAATAATTTCTATCCACAACCCACCAGAGTGGGTCAAATTGCTCATCTTTTAAGATAGAATTTTGATAATATAATACCCTATAATTATAGAAAACATGCTTAATCATTAGCAAGGATGGACAACTGACCAATAAATCAGATTGTTCATACATATATAAGTATATATATTTTTCAGTTTTGAAACTCTAGATGAATGACACTACCTATTGAGTCATAGAGAGTTTAAGCAGCTTGCCACAAGCAAAATAATAAAAGGCAGAACTTGAATTCAAATTCAGATCTGTTTTGTGCCAGAGGCCACACAAAGGTCCAAATATTTTGGTTTTGTGGTTGATGTCTAGGCAGGTCTGCAACCTCTATCACTTCCTATCAGCCTGTGGCTTAATTTTCTGTAACCACCCTGTCGTGGGCTGGATTGTGTCCCACAAAATTCATATGTTAGAGTCTTAACCTCCAGTATCTTA
This sequence comes from Mirza zaza, assembly GCA_008750895.1. Taxonomy (NCBI): domain Eukaryota; kingdom Metazoa; phylum Chordata; class Mammalia; order Primates; family Cheirogaleidae; genus Mirza; species Mirza zaza. The sequence continues at coordinate 99,662 of VSMD01035838.1, forward strand.
GAATGTAACTGTATTTGGAGATAGAGTCTTTAAAAGGTAATGAAGATTAAATGAGGTCATTGTTTTGGGGCCTCATCCAATATGACTGGTGTCCTTATAAGAGGAGATGGGGACACAGACACACACAGGGGAATGTGTTAGGTTAGTTCCAGGTGAGAACCCAAAAAGTAGGACGAAGTTCATGGAAAACGTAGGCTTGTAAAACAATAGCTGTGGGAGTCTGGAGAGTCCTCGGATGTTGTAAATCAGACAGCTGCAGCCAGCATTCCTTCTCCCGCCCCCATAGGCATGAAGTTTATCCTTCTCTCTCTCTCCCGATAAGGACAATACAGGAGCTGAAGGATGGATGTGACTGGGGCAGGCGTCCTAGGAGCTGGTTGTTTAAAAAAAAAAAAATTCTTACAGAGGCTTGTTCTGGCGCATGTACTCACTCCCCCCAGAGAAATCCTCTATGAAACCCAAGACTTTCCCCTCCCTCAGTGTGGACACTTTTTTCAGCCTCCACTCATCTGTGCTCAGATGCTCAAAATAAATAGCATTTTGCTACACGTGAGGCTTCATGTGTCTCTTTCTTTGCTCCAGAACTAACAGAATGACCACGTGACCACAGAGAGAAGAGGGACCTCTATAAGCTAAGAAGAAAGACCTTCAGAAGAAACCAAAACTGTGGACACATTGATTTTGGATTTCTTGCCTACAGAACTGTGAGAAAATAAATTTCTGTTGTTTAAGTTACCCAGTTTGTGGTACTTTGTTCTGGCTGCCATAGCAAACTAAAATCTACCCTGTCTGGTTTAGGGAATTGCTCCAGGCTCTCCTTAGTGCCTCTTGATTTCAATCTTGCATGTTATCAGGTTTACTATACTTTCAGCCTGCTATTTCTCACTTTAATTAATTTCCACCGTCTGCTTACAGCCTTACATGATGGCTTAGTTATGAGGCCCTAGAATCATCTAATCATATACAATTCATTTTTGTCTACAGAATCAGCCACTTGGGTTGGACCCTCAGACATTGAAGTTCATGGTCAGATAACAATTACCCCTCATTTTATGTCCTGACACAGCACCCAAGCCTATTCTTAGCTTCCTAAGTGATTATCACTTAAATCTAAAATGAAATGGATGCTGGGAAGGGCATTCAAATAATTAGGAGAAGAGTAATATGTTGTAATTATAGTGTAGATTCTGGAGCCAGACTGCCTATGTTTTGGATCCCAACTCTGTCTCTTACTTTTTGTATAACCTTGGAGAGTTTACTTAGTTTATTTCTCGGTTTTCTCATCCAGAATGGTGATAACAATGCCTAATCATAGGCTTATGGTGTTTAATTGTATACACAAATAAGTTCTGGGAAAACATATAATAAGTCTCAGAAAATATCATTATTTTCTGATAATTTAAACAATAATATTTCATGTTATCAAAATTGTGTGCCTCAAGGATGACTCTCCATGCCCCATCAATTTGCGACATGACAAATTACACAATATTTCTCCGGAATTAACACCCTGCCCTTGACCTGCAACATCATCCAGCCACACAGATAATGTCTGGCAGACGATCAAAGATTACTAGGCATGCAAAGAAGCAGGAAAATAAATCAACAATGTGGAGAATAAGCAATCAAAACTGACCCAGAACTGACACAGACGTTAAAAAGACAAGGATGTTAAAATAATTATTATAAATGCATAAGTTCAAAGAAGTTAAGCGACATGGAAGATACAAAAAAAGACCTACATTGTAATTTTAGAGATGAAAATTTCCAAGTCCGAGAGATAAAAAATATATATATATATATATACACATATATATATGTGTGTATATATATATATATATATATATACACACTGGATGGGGTTGAAAACAGGTTAAAGACAGCAGAAGAAAAAGCTTTTGGTTTGAAGATATAGCAAAAGTCTTTATAAACATAGCAAATGAAACACACAGAGAAAAAGTAATTTAAAAAATATAAAAAGAGTTGTGGGACAACTGCAAGAAGCCTAATATACATATGTAATTTGCATACCTAAGTGAGGAAGAATCAGAAAAAGTACTTAAGAAAAAATGGGCCGGCACGGTGGCTCACGCCTGTAATCCTAGCACTCTGGGAGGCCAAGGCGGGAGGATCGCTCAAGGTTAGGAGTTGGAAATCAGCCTGAGCAAGAGTGAGACCCCTGTCTCTACTATAAATAGAAAGAAATTAATTGGCCAACTAATACATATAGAAAAAAATTAGCCAGGCATGGTGGTACATGCCTGTAGTCCCAGCAACTAGGGAGGCTGAGGCAGAAGGATTGCTTGAGCCCAGGAGTTTGAGGTTGCTGTGAACTAGGCTGACACCATGGCACTCACTCTAGCCTGGGCAACAAAGTGAGACTCTGTCTCAAAAAAAAGAAAAGAAAAGAAAAAATGGCCAAATTTTTTCAAATTTGCTGAAAATTATAAATAAACAGATCCAAGAAACTCAGTGAACCCCATGCATGAGAAACATAGAGAATACTATACCAAGACACATGATATTCAAATTGCTCAAAATAACTGACAAAGAGAAAATCTTAAAAGCAGCCAGACAAAAACATGCCTTATATACAAAGCAACATACATATAACAACAGATTTCTCTCTTAAAACAATGCGGTCAAGAAGAAAGTGAAAAACATCTTTAAAGTACTAAAATTTTAAAAAATCAGTCAAGTTGTATACTCAGTGAAAATATCTTTCAGGCCTGAAAGAATAATAAAGACATTTTCAGACATTATAAAGATGAAAGAATTTGTCACCAGGAGACCTGCACTCTAAGAAATGTTGAAGTTCTTCAAGAAGAAAGAAAATTATATCAGGTGGAAATTTAATAAATAAAGGAATGGAGAGCCCTGCAAATGGTAACTACTTGGATAAATGTAGAATTTTTAAAATTTTTATTTAAATGTCTTTAAAAGATAATTGATTATTTAAACAAAAATAAAAAGAATTCAACATTGGACTTATAACATATGTACAGGTAAAATATATGACCACAATCATATAAGGCAAGAAAGGGAAAAATAGAAGTATACTCTTGCAAGGTTTTTCTACTACATAGAAGTCATATAATATCATCAGAAGTTAGACTGTGATAAATTAAAGATGTATACTAAAATCCTAAAGCAACTGCTAAAATAACAAAACAGAGTTACAGCTAATAAACCAGCAAAAGAGATAAAGTGGCTTGATTTAAAAAAAAAAAAGATACTAATCCACAAAAAGGCAGAAAAACAGGAAAAAGTGAGCAAAGAATAGAAGAGATAAATAGAAAATATATAACTTAACCATTTCACATTAAATATAAATAGTTGTAGCACTTGAATTAAAAGAAAAAAATTACCACATTGAATGAAAAATTTGAAGACCCAACTGTGTGCTGACTTCAAGAAATGCACTTTAAATATAAAAACAAAAATAGGTTAAAAATGAAGAGATGAGAAAAAGTTATTCTATGTTTATATTAGTCATAAGAAAACTGAGTTATATTAATATTAGACAACATAAATTTAAGATAAAAATATAATCAAGAACAAAAAGGTAATTTATAATAAAATAGCTAATTAATCAAGAGGGTGCAACAATCCTAGACACTTATTTCCCTGATACTAGAGCTTCAAAATACATGAAACAAAAATAGATAGAACTGCAAGGAGAAATAGGTAAATCCAAAATTACGGTTACAGATTCCATTACTCCTCTCTCAATAATTAATAGCAGGCAGAGAATTCCCAGCTTTCTTAACTCATATCCCCCAAAATAAGGGTGACTATATCAATTATCCTTACACACTCAGAAGCACAGCAATCAAGAAATATTTGTGACCATATTTTTGCACATGGCAACTAGTAAAGACTTAAGGAAAAATTGTTATCAAGAAGGCAATATAGGCCGGGCGCGGTGGCTCAAGCCTGTAATCCTAGCTCTCTGGGAGGCCGAGGTGGGCGGATCATTTGAGCTCAGGAGTTCCAGACCAGCCTGAGCAAGAGCGAGACCCCATCTCTACTATAAATAGAAAGAAATTAATTGGCCAACTAATATATATAGAAAAAATTAGCCGGGCATGGTGGCACATGCCTGTAGTCCCAGCTACTTGGGAGGCTGAGGCAGCAGGATTGCTTGAGCCCAGGAGTTTGAGGTTGCTGTGAGCTAGGCTGACACCACGGCACTCACTCTAGCCTGGGCAATAAAGTGAGACTCTGTCTCAAAAAAAAAAAAAAAAAAAGGCAATATACAAAAGATTGTTCAATTCAGTCTGTTAAACCTGTTTTTTATTGTCATTAGAACACAAAAAAGAAAAGTATACATTTCTTTCTTGAGCCGGTCAACTAGAATGAGCTATCTTCCAGACCCATGGTCTAAAGTCAGGAGCATAGGAAGGTGAAAAATTTGATGACAGAAAAGAAGGAAAATTTCCTCATACAGAAAGGAATACGAATATAAATAGATAGGAAAGCTTGTCAGTGAACGAAAAGAAAAAATAAATGAGGAATGCCAGGTACTGAATTTTATTTATCTGCTGGGAGCTGTATATCTGTTAATTCTTTATTCATGTCAAAAATTCAAACATTTATGCATTAGTATTATTTTCCTCAGTCAGTATGATCTGAAGAAACGAAGGCTCAAAGAGGTTGAGTACCTTGTTGAAGGTCAGTGTCAGGTTCTATGCCCGACACTCATTAACTTTAAAATCAGGGCTCGTTCTGTGGCCCCAAGACTCCATATGAGAGAGACTCTTTTAAGAGGTGGAAGGGTAGAAGCACATCATTGTATAAGAAGCTTAAAATTTTCGGTGTGATTCTGTTATTTAACCAACCACACACAATCGTAATGTACTCTAGCAAGCAATATAATTAATTATATTATGAAAGTATAGATTTCATCCTCAGGCTTAAACATGTTGTATTATTTCTCTGATATTTTAAAACTAATCCCTGTTTTACATAAAAAGAAAATCCTTCCAAGATTTATTAAATAAAACAGATGGAAATGAGTGAAAAGGAAGAAAGCAGAAAGGAGCTCAAAAAAGGCAAGGATACAAATTAGGGCTTAATTCATTTTAATTATAAAATAGTAGAATATAGGGTAGGGCAAATATTATTAGCAACATCTTCATGTTTTTGATTTGAATTGGAAGCTGCTGATTTTATCTGGTTGTAATCACAAAGATTGCTATTGTTTTTATAATTACTTCAATTTAAAGATAATGAATGGGTTTGATTCTTCTGCCATACTTCCAATTCTGGCCTTGATTCTTATTTTTATTCTAAATATTAAAATCTTCATGGCTAAAACGTCCAAGCAACATTCTCCTCCAGGACCCAGACCTTTGCCAGTTGTTGGAAATCTGCACATCCTCAACCTGAAGAGGCCATATCAAACCATGCAGGAGGTAAGAAATAAATAATTGTTCATTTCATATACACTTATAATTTTCTAAATCATTCTTGATGGGTTTATTAGCACCCATGTATTAACAACTGGTTCACATATGTATAATTAGGTAATTATTATATTATGCAAAATTAATAGAGCTGCTTTAAATTGAGTATTTAGTTGCTTTTAAATTCACATATATAAAATTGCAGTAAATATGATTGTATTCTTTCATGTGGTGTTTTTGTCCTAAAGTATTTGTGACTTGTAACCTTTATCTCAAACATTTTGATCTACGTTTTTCATACATACCCTACTATGACGGAAGTGAATTGTGACAATAATCTTACTCTAGAGATTTCAAAGTAACTATTCAAAACACTGTTCCAAAGGCACGGTTATGGCCGGGCATGGTGGCTCATGCCTGTAATCCCAGCACTCTGGGAAGCCAAGGGAGCTGGATCGTTTGAGCTCAGAAGTTCCAGACCAACATGAGCAAGACTGAGACACCATCTCTACTAAAAATAGAAATGAATTAATCGGCCAGCTAAAAATATATAGAAAAAATTAGCCAGGCATGGTGGCGCATGCCTGTAGTCCCAGTTACTTGGGAGGCTGAGGCAGGAGGATTGCTTGAGCCCAGGAGTTGGAGGTTACCGTGAGCTAGGCTGACACCATGGCACTCTAGCCTGGGCAAGAGTGAAACTCTGCCTCGGAAAAAAAAAAAAAAGGCACGGGTAAGTACATGTTCCCAGAAATTGAGACCCAGAACAAGATTCTGGGTCTACCATTAATTTGTTGTGTGAATTTAACCTCTGCCTTTATTTTCTCATTTGTAAATTTACAAAGCTGGACCAAGTACTAAATCAAATTTCTCTAGTTTTTCACCTCAGTACCTTTGAGTAAGTACAGTACCTTTACTGACTGGGCGCAGTGGCTCATGCCTGTAATCCCAGCTCTCTGGGAGGCCAAGGCGGGAGGATTTCTCAAGGTCAGGAGTTCGAAACCAGCCTGAGCGAGACCCCGTCTCTACTAAAAATAGAAAGAAATTAATTGGCCAACTAAAAATATATAAAAAATATTAGCTGGGCATGGTGGCACATGCCTGTAGTCCCAGCTACATGGGAGGCTGACGCAGGAGGATTGCCTGAGCCCAGGAGTTTGAGGTTCCTGTGAGCTAGGCTGATACCATGGCACTCTAGCCTGGGCAACACAGTGAAATTCTGTCTCAAAAAAAAAAAATCCTGTACTTATTGATTGTGTGATAAGATAGATAGGTATATTGGTAGATATATACATAGATGATATTAATATTTATAGAGCTGCCATTTGGCCATAAATTTTAATTTTTAAATTTTAAAGGGCTGATAATTAAAGTTGAGTTCTGGTATATTCTATAATTTTGTAGTTTCAAAATCCTAAGGGAGATATAACAAAGAGAAGACCATTATTTTACCTCAGTGGGCAACATAATATTAATAGTAATAATGCCTTACATTTGTATTGCACTTTTTATTTTACAAAGTGCTATAAGGATTTTACTTATTCCTCACAGCCACCCTAGGGGGAACATAGGGATGACATTTTATCTCCATTTTACAGATAAGTGTAGTTCAAAGAGCTTGATTTTTTTAGTAACTAAAAAAACAGGACTTGTGTTTTCTGTGTTTTTTTTTTTTTTTTTTTTTTTTGAGACAGAGTCTCACCCTGTTGCCCAGGCTAGAGTGAGTGCCGTGGCGTCAGCCTAGCTCACAGCAACCTTAAACTCCTGGGCTCAAGTGATCCTCCTGCCTCAGCCTCCCAAGTAGCAGGGACTACAGGTATACACCACCATGCCCAGCTAATTTTTTGTTTATATTTTTAGTTGGCCATCTAATTTTTTCTATTTTTAGTAGAGACTCTTGGTCAGGCTGGTCTCGAACTCCTGAGCTCAAACGATCCACCCACCTGGGCCTCCCAGAGTGCTAGGATTACAGGCGTGAGGCCGGCCTAGTTTTCTAATCTTCTGATACTACTTTATGTCTCTTTCTCCTACATAAAAGGTCGAATGACAGGTTAATTCCTTAGAAAAACAAGACCTTCCTTCAATAACATCTTGCATCTAATTCCATGTGCCCCAACTTCATTTACTTATTTCCACAACACGCCCATCTTTTGCTTACATATTAACCAGCCTAATCTCTTTACAATTTAGTCTTTTATTTTTTTCTCATTTCCATCTCTGCCATTATTCTGAACTAATTCCACCTATGAAATCGCCTCTGTCCTCTTTCCCCCAGCTTCTGTTTACCATTTTTTAAAAATTTACCTCTATGAATTTTTTTTTTTTGCCTGACACATCCCATATCCACTTTATATATAAAAGAACATTATTCCCACCTTACAGAATGTTCTCACAGCCTCCAATTCCCATTTTAATTTTCACTGCCCTATAATATTTTGGTTTGCTTTGTTGTTGTTTTTTTTTTTTTTTTTTGAGATAGAGTCTCACTTTGTTGCCCAGGCTAGAGTGAGTGCCGTGGCCTCAGCCTTGCTCACAGCAACCTCAAACTCCTGGGCTCAAGCGATCCTCCTGCCTCAGACTCCTGAGTAGCTGGGACTACGGGCATGCACCACCATGCCTGGCTAATTTTTTCTACATATATTAGTTGGCCAATTAATTTCTTTCTATTTACAGTAGAGACCGGGTCTCGCTCTTGCCCAGGCTGGTCTCGAACTCCTGACCTTGAGCGATCCGCCCGCCTCAGCCTCCCAGAGAGCTATGATTACAGGCGTGAGCCACTGCGCCCGGCTGGTTTGCTTTGTTTTTAAAATGCATTCTCAGGCAGAATACTGACCTATAGTATTAACTATATTATCTTTCTAAACCTTTGAGCCCTTCTCCAATTTCTGTTGCAATTTTAATGTTATTTTCTAAGGTCAAGTTTTTTAAATAAAGTGCTGAACATGCCATCTCACTCTCTACCTAAATTCAGATGGGTTCAGACCACAGGCTCCACAGCCAGTGAGTTACAGAATGCGTGTCCTTTGCTGAGTGTTGCCACTTAGTAACACTACCAAGCTGTGGGACTTCTTGAAGCCATAGTACTTTGCCCGTGCAATGGACATGATAATATCTATCTCAGTGGTTTACAATGTGCATCGAAGGAGAGAATGGTGCAGGGAATATACATAGGAGACAATACATGTCAGCTCTTGTTATTTTTTAATTAAAAAAACTGGAATATTTTTGCAGTGAGTAATAATACAGGAACATAGAACTAACTCGGGCCTACTTTGGTTGCAGCACCTCACAATGGATCAGGCATGAATATGGTGGGTTCTTTTATTTTGTTTTATTTTTTGAGATAGAGTCTCACTCTGTCGCCAGGGATAGAGTGCTGTGGCGTCAGCCTGGCTCACAGCAACCCAAACTCATGGGCTCAGGTGATCCTCCTGCCTCAGCTTCCCGGGTAGCTGGGACTACAGGCATGCGCCACTATGCTTGGCTAATTTTTTCTATATATTTTTAGTTGGCCAATTAATTTCTTTCTATTTTTAGTAGAGACGGGGTCTCCCTCAGGTTGATTTCGAACTCCTGACCTTGAGTGATTGGCCCGCCTCAGCCTCCCAGAGTGCTAGGATTACAGGCACGAGCCACTGCACCCGGCCAATGAATATGGTGTTTAGGTAGTCAGTGTGGTAGTCAGGAAGTGTTTTGTCTCCCTGAAGTCCTGGGTGGACATTTTCTGAGACCAGACAAAAATATAACAAGGAGAAACTATGGGTTGATTTCATCATTTCTGATCGCTGTTACTATAAGATCAAAAACAAAGTGGAGCATAAAGACAATCAAATGATAATCATAATAATGGCTCCAACAGGTGTAACAACCACAGTAGTCATCTTTAGTAAAACAGTCCAAAATTTTCAGTTCATAAGATCACAAAACTGGTTAGTTTCTTAAATTAACTAAATTATCAAAGATCAATGCTCGGTTTATCTTTTACTAAAGCATGATAGTCTAGTTGCTTCTCTTTTTGTTTTACACCTAAGCTTGCCCAGCAATATGGCTCCATTTACAGCATTCAAATGGGGCCGAAGAAGGTGGTGGTACTTTCTGGCTATGAGACAGTGAAAGATGCCCTCATTAATTATGGTGATCAATTTGGGGAAAGATCTCAAGTGCCTATATTTGAAAGACTTTTTGAAGGAAAAGGTAATGAACTCTAAAACTTAAAGCACATCCCTGTGGTTAAAATTATTAAATCAGCTAGACTCTATTCTCTTGATTAATTCCTTCTATGCTTTAATTTTTTCTTTATCAATATGTATAATATCAATAGAAATTACTAAAGAGAAAATTTATAATTTGTGGTTTTATTCTTATTTTACATAATTGGTTCTATTAAGCTAATAATTATTAACTACTTACTAGGTGAAAAAATACAACGTTAGATGCCAGAGAAATACAAAGACAAAAGAGAGAGAGGCTATCATCTTAGAGGGGTCTAATGGCTGACATAGATCTTTAAACAATACATTCAGTATTATAAACATACTGAACCATATCTTCACCTGGCAAAGGCGTTGCATGTTGCTCAAGTGTGTCTTTGCTAAATACCTTGGTGAATAGCTCTTTAAAAGTGGAAATAGTTTACATTGACATTATTTATTTATTTTTTTTTTTGAGACAGAGTCTCACTTTGTTGCCCAGGCTAGAGTGAGTGTCATGGCATCAGCCTAGTTCACAGCAACCTCAGTCTTCTGGGCTCCAGTGATCCTTCTGCCTCAGCCTCCCAAGTAGCTGGGACTACAGGCATGTGCCACCATGTCCGGCTAATTTTTTTTGGTATATATATTTTTAGTTGGTCAATTAATTTCTGTCTATTTTTGGTAGAGGCAGGGTCTCGCTCAGGCTAGTTTCGAACTCCTGACCTTGAGCCATCCGCCCCCCTCGGCCTCCCAGGTGCTAGGATTACAGGCATGAGCCACCGCGCCCAGCCTGACATTATTATTAATAAGCCCATATTGGCTCCTAGTAAATACCACTAGGCCATTTTACTGTTTCAACAATGTTGTCAAAAACCATTTCCCATTTATTGGTCTCCAAAAACTAATTCCACAAGATGTTAGTAAACGTTCTATGAGGAAGAGCAGTATCAGTGAAGTGAATTTGGGAAATACTGAATATCATAGGCCTCTCTCTTTTGTCTGATGTGTCCATGAAGTCCATGAACATATTAAAGCCTCACAAGAATACCAAAAGCCTGTTTAATTTTGTTCAAACCAGTTTTCCACAGGTATTAGTTTATGGAACATTTCTTTTTCTTGGAATTCCCTGGCAAAAGACTTTGTTTACTATTGTTTATTATTGAGCCCCTTAACCACACCCAGCATGATGTAAGTATGTAGACTGGGTAGTCAAGAATTGCTTATTGAGTTTGCTGAGGAAATGTAATTAAAAAAAAATCTTCTCCCAATCCAGAAATTCTCTCCACAAGGGTAACAGAAAAACAACAACAACAATAACAAAACCACTTTTATTATTGAATAAGCATTAAACCAGAATAATGTGCATCACAACCCACTAAAACACCAGTCCCCAACCTTTTTGGCACCAGGGACTAATTTCATGGAAGCCAATTTTTCCATGGATAGGGTGGGGGGCAGTCAGGGGGATGATTTCAGGATGATTCAAACACATTATAGTTAGCATACACTTTATTTCTATTATTGTTACATTATAATATATAATGAAATAATTATACAACTCACCATAGGTTGGGGATCACTGAACTAAAGGATTGCAAAAATGGAAAGAAATGTCACCCTTTTATATATAGCTAAGCAGTTGCACCCCATTACAGACATGTTCTCCAGATAAACAATAACTGGTCCTCAAATAAGAGGACTTGACAATGCTATTTGTCATACATAGTTTATCCTAGATGCATCTGGTAATTGGAGTGATCATCTGTGTTAATTGGCTTTCTACAAAAGAAAAATAAATTTGTTTACGACAGGGGGTAGTTTTGCAACTTGGAGAAGTGCCCACTGAAGTTAGGCTCCTATGTTCACACACATGCTGAGAGATAAGGATGCTATCTCTTTCTAAACAATTGCTCCCAGGTCCCTGAGAAAGACATTCCTGGGTCTTAAAGCTGACCGAAGGAATACCTAGTTTTCAAGAGGATTTATGTATATTTCAAAGAGAGGAGAAAGTTCTTATCAAATTTTCTAAAGGAAATGCTCTAAGAAAAGGGCATGAGGGAGGAAGAAGTTACTCTTTTTATTGTCAACAGGGAGAATTAAGCCTCTTATTTTTAAGTTTTATTTGTCCTTGAAAATTAAATTTCCAAAGCTTGAAGGCAATCATTTAAAGACATTTTCCTTATTATAAGGAATTACCTTCTCTCATGGTGAAACCTGGAAAACTATGAGAAGATTCAGCTTGACCACCTTACGGAATTTTGGAATGGGCAAGGGGATCATAGAAGACAGAATTATAGAGGAATGCCAGCATCTCATACAGAACTTTGAGTTTCACAGAGGTGCGTAGAATAAATAAAACCATATCTTATTTTGCATGAGAAAGAAGTCAACAAAAGGTCTATTTTTCATTGTTTTACATAATTTCAGATTTGTAGAAAAATTCCAAGGATATACAAATAATCCTCAATACCCTTCTACTCATATCCAAGATTCTCTGTGTTAATGTTTTACATTTGTTTTTTTCTATCTGCATGTATCTATCTATATATAAATTATTTTTATGAACTGTTTGATGTACTTTGCAGACATGCTGTCCCTTTAAATACTTCAGCATTTCCAAAATAGGCAAAAAAACTTTCTCTTAAATAGCCACAATATGATCTCTAAAAATCAGGAAATTAGGCTGGGCATAGCGGCTAATTATACAGACCCTGTCTCCCCAAAAATGAATATACTGGTTAGGCGCGGTAGCTCACACTTGTAATCCTAGCACTCTGGGAGGCCGAGGCAGGCAGATTGCTCTAGGTCAGGAGTTCGAAACCAGCCTGAGCAAGAGCGAGACCCCGTCTCTACTATAAATAGAAAGAAATTAATTGGCCAACTAATATATATAGAAAAAATGAGCTGGGCATGGTGGTGCATGCCTGTAGTCCCAGCTACTTGGGAGGCTGAAGCAGCAGGATTGTGTGAGCCCAGGAGTTTGAGGTTATTGTGAGCTAGGCCAATGCCACGGCACTCACTCTAGCCTGGGCAACAAAGCGAGACTCTGTCTCAAAAATAAATAAATAAATAAATGAATAAATAAATAAATAAATAAATAAAAATAAAAATAGAAAAAAATTAATTGGCCAACTAAAAATATACATAGAAAAAATTAGCTGGGCATGGTGGCACATGCCTGTAGTCCCAGCTACTGGGGAGGCTGAGACAGAAGGATCACTTAAGCCCAGGAGTTTGAGGTTGCTGTGAGCTAGACTGATGCCACAGCACTCTAGCCTGGGTAACAGAGTGAGATTCTGTCTCCAAAAAAAAAAAAAAATGTGAATCGTAGCAACTAGAATGCTCTTCACTTAAAATTGAATGCCCATCCATTGATACATGCTTAGTAATCTAAGCAGTCTTCAATGATACTGAGAAAAACAGAATGCAGTAGCAGAAGAGAATAAAACAAGGAAGTGCCCTGGATGAAGCTCTTTCAAGTGGAATCACTTTAATCATTTAGATGCTCAGTTTTACAGCAGCCTATTAGGTTGAAGTGATATTTTCCCAGATATTATACGTTCCCCCTCCTCCCCCTCCCCACACACTGCAAACACACACAGACACATAGACACAGGCACTAAAATGCCCCTCACCTGGCACATTTTTATTTCTTTAGCTAAACCAAATGCAGATTTTCTTTGACATAAACTTTTAGTTTTCCTCGTGGTAATCTTTTGAACAAATTCTGGGTATTTTTCAAGGCCCGTTCAAGTCTCATCTCTCCTCGGAAGGTATGGTCACCAATAATCCCCTTTCTTTTACGAAATCCTTTATTTGATAGTCTGTTGCAAGCAGTCTGGAACTGGTTTCATTCTGTGTATGTGAATAATCCTAATCTGGCTAATGAATTATCTTGTAGGAAAACCCTTTGAGATCAAAACAATAATGAACGCTTCCGTTGCAAACATCATTGTGTCAGTGCTGCTTGGGAAAAGGTTTGACTACCACGATGCCCAGTTTCTGAGACTCTTAACCTTGACTGGTGAAAATGTGAAACTCATTGGAGGTCCTAGAATTGCGGTAACTGTATCTTTTCCACTCACTCTTAGTTCCTCTGAGATACACTTGATTGTTAAGAGACCATGAAAAAGTATTTATTAGAGAACTGCTATTTCAAAAATGTACACTTTCTAGAATATTCTGAGTACACAGATGTGACAAGCTTGCTTGGGTAACATATCTGATAATTCTCGTTATGAGTTATGCAGTCCTTATCTTCTAGAATCTAAAAAAAGAAAAGAGGCTTCTCAAATAGTTTTCATCTTGAATAGCACCACTGACAGCCATATTAGTTCACTTTGCAATCATTTAGGCTCTGTTACTATAAGTACAGATTTATTCTAAGTACAGGTAGTTGGGAACACTGGAATAGGTAATTGTGCTCTTTACTTTTAGGTGTGACCTTTTATCTCTGGTGTTTATTAAGTCATCTGAGGGGTCCTAAACCCCTTTAAGAATATGACTAATTATACAGACCCTGTCTCCCCAGAAATGAATATACTGGCCAGGTGCGGTGGCTCACGCCTGTAATCGCAGCACTCTGGGAAGCCGAGGTGGGAGGATTGCTCAAGGTCAGGAGTTCGAAACCAGCCCGAGCAAGAGCGAGACCCCGTCTCTACTAAAAATAGAAAGAAATTAATTGGACAACTAAAAATATTTAGAAAAAATGAGCCTGGCATGGTGGCGCATGCCTGTAGTCCCAGCTACTTGGGAGGCTGAGGCTTAAAGATTGCTTGAGCCCAGGAGTTTGAGGTTGCTGTGAGCTAGGCTCATGCCATGGCACTCTACCCTGGGCAACAGAGTGAGACTCTGTCTCAAAAAAAAAAAAAAAAAAAAGAATATACTAACAAACACAAAATTTAGCAAATGGTAGCCTTCATTGACGTTTTAAGGATCAGTGAATATTAGATTAAGTGTTGCTGCTCTATAGGACCTATAGACTGTAAGTCTGTTGTAAATGTTTAAATTATTGTGAGCCTACAGAAAGCAGTTGTGGTAAATTTATTGTGCTATGTAGAATACTTGAATTGTTGGCTGGGTATGGTGACTCACACCTGTAATCCCACTGCTTTGGAAAGCAGGAGGATCACTTGAGGCCAGAAGTTCAAAACCAGCCTGAGCAACATAGTGAGACCCCATCTTGACAAAAAATGGGGAAAAAATTAGCCATTGGGTGTAGTGGCACGTGCCTGTAGTGCCAGTTTCTTGGGAGGCTGAGGCAGGAGGATCACTAGAGCCCAGGAGTTTGAGGCTACAGTGAGCTCTGATCACAGCACTGCACTCTAGCCTAGTTAAGAGAGTGACCCTGTCTCTGGGGAAAAATATAAAAAAAGTTTGATTGTTTACTTGGAATCATCCAGGATTTTGTAAGAAAAAACTTGGGTTTATAGTCCTAACTATAAATCCAATATGATTTTCATGTTCCATCTAACCTCTAAGTAAATCTATTGTCACAAGCAAAACATACAAAATACTGTGGGTACATAGAACTTATTGCAACAGGTATCAGTATTCATTGTCTGTTACTTAATTACAATAAATGAGGAAATCTCGTCTACTTCTGTCTGTCACTATTAGTCGTGGTAAAATTCAAGGTGCTATTTCTATAACGCTTTTAGATTTGTATTATCATAAGCAGTACAAATGTACATTGACTTTACTTTTTTATTATTCTTTTAGCTTTTCAATATGTTTCCTGTTTTGGGGTTTCTCCTAAAAAGTCCTAAGACAGTACTCAGGAATACAGACGAATTATTTTCTTTTATAAGAATGACCTTCCTAAATCACCGTCGTACACTTGACAAAAATGATCCAAGAAGTTTCATTGATGCTTTTTTGGTCAGACAGCAGAAGGTAATGGTTTTTTCTTCAGAGGTTTCCTTAGCTTATTGTTTATTATTTGGTTTAATTAATAGCATCTAGAGGTAAAACATTCCTTTCAAAGAAGAAAGACAACTGGACTCAAGTTAATGATAAATTTGTACAATCTGAATAATATTATTTATTGCATTTGCATTCTCAAATATTTTCTGTCACATTTCATATCACTCTCTTAAAAAACCAAGACGATCTTAAAAAACCAAGATCTCACATGTGTTAACTTTTAGAATTAGTTATTTTTTTTTTTATATATCTTGAGACATGTGTTTCAATTGGTGAACCCGAGAAAGATTATTTAATTAATGTTTATTAGGCCAGGCACGGTGGCTCACGCCTGTAATCCTAGCACTCTGGGAGGCGGGCGGATTGCTCGGGGTCCGGAGTTCGAAACCAGCCTGAGCAAGAGCAAGACCCCATCTGTACTAAAAACAGAAAGAAATTAATTGGCCAATTAATATATAGAGAGAAAAAAATTAGCTGGGCATGGTGACACATGCCTGTATAGTCCCAGCTACTTGGGAGGCTGAAGCAGGAGGATTGCTTGAGCCCAGGAGTTTGAGGTTGCCGTGAGCTAGGCTGACCCCATGGCACTCACTCTAGTCTGGACAACAAAGCGAGACTCTGTCTCAAAAAAAAAAAAAAAATTTATTAAAGACACATTGCTGGGAATAGTTTAATCATTCAATTAAAACTAAATTCCAAAATGCCAAACAGCATTTCTCGTTTTTAGAATTCTTTATAGTTATTAACACCAGGGATGTGCATTATCCTAAAATTCTCCACAACATCTGTATAATTAAAAAAATTCCAATCCATTGAAGGAAGAATGCAATGCTTTGTTTTTAAATCCATGATAGGTTGTTATGATCATCCGTTATAAAATTACTTCATCACTAACGATTCATTTTTACCCTTTCAGGAGAAAGATACATCTACTGACTATTTCAGTGATGAAAATTTGGTAGCACTTGTTAGTAACCTGTTTGTGGCAGGTACAGAGACCACGGCCTCCACACTGCGCTGGGGAATTCTGCTCATGATGCGCTATCCTGAGGTCCAGAGTAAGTCTCCTAAGAGTCAGAGCGTCGCCCCAAGGACAGAAACCAGGAATAACTTGGACTAGACAATCCAGAATTTTATAACCACACAGGGTACCTGTAATTCGTATCCTTTTTTTATTTTTTATTTTTTTTGAGATAGAGTCTGGCTTTGTTGCCCAGGCTAGAGTGAGTGCCGTGGTGTCAGCCTAGCTCACAGCAACCTCAAACTCCTGGGCTCAAGCAATCCTGCTGCCTCAGCCTCCCAAGTAGCTGGGACTACAGGCATGTGCCACCATGTCCGGCTAATTTTTTCTATATATATTAGTTGGCCAATTAATTTCTTTCTATTTATAGTAGAGACAGGGTCTCCCTCTTGCTCAGGCTGGTTTCGAACTCCTGACCTTGAGCAATCTGCCTGCCTCGGCCTCCCAGAATGCTAGGATTACAGGCGTGAGCCACCACGCCCGGCCTGTAATTTGTATCCTTGAGGATAATTTCTACCATTGGTTTCTTTTTGATATCAGAAAGTAGATTTAAGGCCCGGCACGCTGGCTCACGCCTGTAATCCTAGCACTTTGGGAGGCCAAGACAGGAGGATTGCTTGAGCTCAGGAGTTTGAGACCAGCCTGAGCAAGAGCAAGACCCCGTCTCTACTAAAAATAGAAAGAAATTAATCGGCAAACTAAAAATACATAGAAAAAATTAGCCGGGCATGGTGGCGCATGCCTGTAGTCCCAGCTACACAGGAGGCTGAGGCAGGAGGATCGCTTGAGCCCAGAAGTTTGAGGTTGCTGTGAGCTAGGCTGACGCCACGGCACGCTAGCCCAGGCAACAGAGTGAGACTCTCCCTAAAAAAAAAAAGAAAAAAGAAACTAGATTTTGCTCTTTAAGCATCCTGAGATGGTCTGAAGGCATCTCGACATCCCAGAGGAGCCTCAGGAATAGAGGCCAAGGGGTGGAAGCAGTGTGGGGCCGGGGGGGACAGGGATGAGCCACAGTTGGGAGAGCACTTGGGTTTGACTTCCACGTGGAAAGGAAATGGGGAAGACTGTGCCAACACCACTCCCAGCTCCGACTCTAAACACTCTAATTCCATTTTGTCCAGAAAAGGTCTACGATGAGATCACCAAAGTTGTGGGATCAGCCCAGCCTCAAATTGCACACCGCACTCAAATGCCATACACAGATGCTGTCATTCACGAAGTGCAGAGATTTGCTAACATTCTGCCCACTGGCTTACCCCGGGCAACCACCACAGACATCATATTTAAAAATTACTATATTCCAAAGGTAAGTGCTTAAGAAGGGGAGGTGTGGGGAGAGACAACTTCAGATGCTTATAGTCACAGAAGCACCTAGATAAACTGTCAAAGACACTCCTGGCCCGCCCTCCCTCCCTCCCTCCCTCCCTTCCTTCCTTCCTTCCTTCCTTCCTCCCTCCCTCCCTTCCTTCCTTCCCCTCTCTGCCTGCCTTCCTTCCTTCCTTCCTTCCTTCCTTCCTTCCTTCCTTCCTTCCTGTCTCCTTCTGTCTCTCTCTGCCTCCCTCCTTCCCATTCGACAAAAGGCAACTGAGTGGCCACATATGTATGTGCATGCAATAGGTGATGATTATTCTCTGAAACTTTATAAGTCAGTATTAATTTTTATGTTACAGTCGAGAAAACTGGGGTTCAGAGAGTTTAAGCATTTGTCAGGAATGCAAGGTTGGTGTGTAGGGAGCCATGATTCCAGGTAAGGTGTGCCCTTTTCAAAGCTCTGTGCTTTCCCCAGGTAGGCCTCACACAGAAAGGTGCTCATGGCCTCCCTCTGCTTCCCATCATTAACAAATCTAGATGCACCCCTCTGATTTGTACTGGTAAACTGAGGAAATTTGTACAGATCTGTCCTAAAACTAAACTGAAGGCAGGAATTGGCATGAAGTCTTGGTATACCCATGGCACCAATTCATTTTCTGGAAACCTAGTCTGTTCATTCCTTCTGGACCCATCTCTGCATGAATCCACAGCACCACTGGTTATGTGGACCCTCCCCACACCATCACTTCCTGTCCTGTGGGAGCAAGGATACGGCCATCTTTGGAGTTTCTCTTCTCAGCACACATTAAGTACACTGTTGGACTGAATTAATCAGATTAGCAATGACATGGAAAAACAAACACAAACTATGTCAAAAAAAATTTTTTTTAAGGAGACTCTCATAGGAAAAGTAATAGTGGCAGGATTTTAGTTCCAGCTATCTACCTTGCTAGGTAGAGAGCTGTATTAGAAAGTTGGAGGGGGGTCTAACTGACCTACCCTGCTACTGGGTGCTGGGTCACCCAATCACACTGAGCCCAAGTCATCTCTTTTGTGAAATGACAATAACCTAGCACAGTTGCTGTGAGGAGAAGAAAGTCTGTGAATAATGCCCAAGTACATATAAGCATTCATAGATAAAGAGATGAACAAAGTTTGTTGTTTTTTTTTTAATTTTAGAAAAAGGAGTAACATTTCCTATTTTATTATTATTTTTTTAAAAAACAGGTTCTTGCTATGTTGCCCAAGCTGGTCTCAAACTCCTGGCCTCGAGCCATCCTTCTGTCTCAGCCTACAGAGTAGCTGGGAATACACGAATACTCTACCACACCCAGCCTAAAGTTTTAAAATAGATTATTTTAAAGCCATTGTTTACTTTGTGTGACTCAAAAATTATACAGATTCGTGGGATAAAACAACTAATCATGAAGATAGTATTCCACAGTCATCTTAAAGAGGCAGATGTGGCTGGACACAGTTGCTCACGTCTGTAGTCCCAGCTACTTGGGAAGCTGAGGCAGGAGGATCACTTGAGCCCGGGAGTTTGAGGTTGCTGTGAGCTGCGATGATGCCACTTCACTCTAGCCCAGGCAACAGAGCGAGACCTTGTCTCAAATCAGGGGAAAAAAAGAGGCAGCTGTGATTAATCAAGATGAAGTAGTGAATATGAATGCTGCCCTAAATTTTAGGGAAGATGTTTCCTTTTAATCACTATTTCATTTTAATTATTTTAGTTCTCAGAAAATACCCTTTCCTATATCACAATTAAAATTACTTTTTCTTTCTAGAAAATTGTTTCACGGTATGTGGCAAGCTATGGAAGCAGGGAAGCTTATTTTTTGAGAATTTGTTTTGATGGGCTTCTTTGATTAAGCATCCACTACCATAGTCCCTGCAGATAAAAGAACAAATTCTCACTGAGTCCCCAAATCTGCCAGGAACTGTGCCAGGTTCTTTCACACGAGTCCTTTCTTCTAAGGCTCACAGTCCCAAATGAAGACTATTTTACTCTCATCATACGAACTTAGAAAGTAGAATTTAAGAAAAGTTAAATGACATGCTGTTATCACATAGCAACTACATGACTACGTAAGAATTTGTTCCCAGTTCTGAGTCTAAGGCTCATGCTTCTCAGTAGGTACTGGGTAAAAATGTAGTTGGATAAATAAAAACTCCACACTGAATCACAAGCCCCGCCTGCCACCTCCTTGCTTCCCCTTCTTCCATTTCCTTCTAGAACACACTGTGTCTGAAGAATTTCAAACCAAAATCACAGTCTGCCTTTAGAGTGCTTCCTTTTTAGGAAGGAATTTAATCTCTGTCATTAACAAAATTTTTATTTCTAGGGGACTGAGGTCATCATCTTGTTGACCTCAGTACTTCGGGACCAAACCCAGTGGGCAAAACCCAACATTTTTAATCCTGAGCATTTTCTCAACTCTAAGGGAAAGTTTATCAAGAAAGCAGCTTTCATGCCCTTTTCAGCAGGTAAGGTATGTTACTTGAGAAACGTGGTTTAAAAAAATCTAACAAGATTGGCCTTGTCTTAGGACTGTGCTAAGGTTTTGTACTTTCCCGTGAGCAAGAGTGAGACTTGAGTGAGCAAGAGTGAGTCCCGTGTGGCACCAAACTTCAAAACTGTGGAAGACTGGAAAGAGCAGGGATTCCTTCCCCTCTCTGCCTTTAAATTGTCTGTGGGACATTAGACATTGGACAACATTTCCTAAGAAAATGCTTGACAATGCCTCGTGGCTGAAGCTAGGGTAGAGCCTCAGGAGTTTGAGGAGAAAGTTAAAACGTTAAACAGGGAGACGATGGGCAGCTTACTTCACCCCAAACAGAAAAGCTTTGCTTGTAATATGTGTGAATTCCAGTGTTTCTCTTAAGATTTTTTTTTTTTTTTTTTTGAGACAGAGTCTCACTCTGTTGCCTGGGCTAGAATGTCGTGGCAACAGCCTAGCTCACAGCAACCTCGAACTCCTGGGCTCAAGCAATCCTCCTGCCTCAGCCTCCTGAGTAGCTGGGACTACAGGCATGTGCCACCATGCCCGGCTAATTTTTTGTATAGGTTTTTAGTTGGCCAATTACTTTCTTTCTATTTTTAGTAGAGACAGGAGTCTCCTGCTTGCTCAGGCTGGTTTCAAACTCCTGACCTCAAGCGATCCTCCTGCCTCAGCCTCTCAGAGTGCTAGGATTACAGGCATGAGCCACCACGCCCAGCCTCTTAAGATTTCTTTAGGGAGCAGGAAGAAAGAGCTTTACCCTAATGTCAATTTTGAAATCAGAGAACTAAATGAACTCACTCCATAAGTATGCCTAAAGGGCCTGAAATGAATTCTGTGTTCCTAGCAGATTTGACAAACTGCACCACAAGCAGTTTGTCATCTTGGCCTCTACTTATATTAATACAAACAATGGCTTACATCTACTCCAGATACCCATTCAGTGATGGGTAAACAGCAGCCACCCCAAGGATAGGCTTTCTCCACCCACCAATAACTAAATAATACAGAGATACAACGTACAATCCAGTCTCCTTCTAATTTTCACACACACACACACACACACACACACACACACAAGCACAAACACAGAGAGAGAGACAGACAGAAGGCGGGGGGGGGGGGGGGGGGGGGGGGGGGGGGGGGGGGGGGGGGGGATGATAACCCGAGAAAATGTTACATGTATTAATAACTTTAAAAAAAATCACATATATAATAAGAATTAAAATAAATGAAAATAATGTACATATAATTTGCAATGTTTTAAGCTCTATTTCTCTCAATTCTTCCTTACTTTATATTTTGGGGGGAGAAAAAGCCATGGAAACATAAACATAAAATGGTCTCTGGAAGGCACTCTAACTGCCTCTAACTCCAAACCCTCGTTTTTGTAAGACACAAGATGGAGCAATGATTTTATCTTTTTGTCAACTCTTAGTTACCACTATTAGCATTTAGAGAGAAGGAATTATGTTCTCCTTGACACCTCATTTTCACTGTGAACAAGAATTACTTTTCCTTTTTCTCTTGAACTCTGATGGACATTGCATCCAGGTTGGTTTCTCACACACCTAGGACTAGGGGCTTCTTTGGACTGTACAATAAGTAGTAATAGTCTAGATTTTTGTACAATGGCCTATTCTCAAAGGATTTTGCCCAGCTTAGCTCAGGAATTCTAAACTTTCCTAGTTATACTGGGGCATTTTTTGTTTGTTTGTTTGTTTTAATCAAGGACATCTATAAGTAGTAATAGTAGTTTTATCACAAATGGAAATATTCTTAAAATATTAATATATCATCATCAAACTGTTACAATAAGGGAAAATATTAGAAAACAATTTTGTGCTTCAACTATGAGTGTTGAAGTCTCTCCAAATCATCACATTCTTCTAGCTGTGTTTAAGGCTCCAACCAATTCTTTCCTTGTCATTTACTAATTATTGCATTAAGATAGAAATCTTGCTCTCTGGAAGGTTTATTTGGTCTAAATGTCTTTAATTGGTCTCCAGGATTGCTCCTAATTTTGCATATAGCATTTGTTTTAAAAATAAATGAAATCATCCTACTGTGTTATCATTTATTTATCCTTAAGAGTGAACAATAGTGATGCATGCCTTATCTTGTTGGATTGTTAGACTTTAAGCATCAAACTGAATAAGGCCTAAATATAGGGTAGATAACTCACACCCTAAGTTGCTTTAATTATCATCCAGTTAGATGACACCACTCCATAATGCATTTATTCCCTAGCAGGTGGGAAAATCTAACCCAAAAAGCTGGATTAGGTGCTCCTTCCCTGGACAACCCCAACATCCTATTATAATCTCATGGCACTGTATTATAATTACATATTTCCTTATAGGACTCCCCTACTACACAGTAAACCCCTTGAGAGCAACAGTCTCAGAGCAAAGCTCAACACCTGTATCTTGTTGACATTTAACATACATTTGTGGATTGAATGCTTAGCTTTTATTTAATGAACATTTCCAGGCAAATAGAGATAATATCCATGGCCTTCCACCCCATGAAAATCCTGCCTTGTTACTAGGCGTAGTGAGAAAAATGTTCCCCCATTTGTGGAGTTAACACATTTATGGGAGGTCCTATATAAACCAAAGTACTAATTTGGGATACTTTCCCTATATTATAAAATATCTACATGTTAATGTTTTTCTGAGCTTGGAAGTCTTCTGTGACTCAGTACACTTGTCATATTATCTTCCAAATTACAAAAATAAAATATGAAGGTCGGGCACAGTAGCTCACACCAATAATCCTAGCACTCCGGGAGGCTGAGGCAGGAGGATCGTTCAAGGTCAGGTGTTCGAAATCAGCCTGACCAAGAGCGAGACCCTGTCTCTACTAAAAATAGAAAGAAATTAATTGGCCAACTAAAAATATATATAGACAAAATTAGCCAGACATGGTGGTGCATACCTGTAGTCCGAGCAACTCAAGAGGCTGAGACAGGAGGATCGCTTGAGCCCAGGAGTTTGAGGTTGCTGTGAGCTAGGCTGACGCCACAGCACTCTGGCCTGGGCAACAGAGTGAGACTCTGTCTCAAAAAAAATAAATAAATAAATAAAATAAAATACTAACATTTAATTGTGTGTCTCTCTCATGGAGCGCATGAAGTAAAAGCTGGCATTTGTAATTAATTTTGTTATTTCCAGGACTTAAACTGGGAGACAGATCTCAAGAGGCTCAGAAGAGTGACTGACCCATACAATCCAAAGTAGAAGAAATCATATATGGATTATTTTAATCTTTGTCCAGATTGTTTTTCAAATTTTTGTGCCAATGTCTTATAACCCTCCAACATGTCCATCTCTCCAGGTCGCCGGATGTGTGCTGGTGAGTCACTGGCCAAGATGGAGCTTTTCCTTTTCTTCACCAGCCTCCTGCAGAAGTTCACCTTCCGGCCACCCCCTGGAGTCTGCCATCTGGACCTGGACCTGACCCCGGACATTGGCTTTACCACTCGACCAATGCCCCACCTGATATGCGCTGTGCTCCGGGACTAGGCTCTGTGTGTGCACTGTAGCTCCAGTTCTCCACGTTACCTTGTGGTCCTTAGCCCAGGCTTCCCCTTCCTGCATTTTGCCAGGCACAATAGTCTTCCAAGCACTTCGGGATTATTTAAGCAATTAATCACACATTCACAGAGTTCTCATGTCCCATCAGACTGAGTCTCCTGTGTTCACTGCTGTAGTAGAAACCTCCCTACTGCCATCCTGCAAGAAAAAACAAATAAACATTTGACAAGTAGAACCTTCACTTAGTGCTCTAAGGTTTTGTCCTTCAAACATGAAACTGTTGTGGTCCTCCAAGGCGTATAAGACATTTAAGTATCACCAGTGAATAGTTCTAATTGGCGTGGTGTTTTGGGGGAGGATGTATTTATTATATAATACACTGTCCTGGGATCAGGTATATTATCAAAATTACAATGAGAAAAAAAAACTGGTATGTAGAAAATTTGACTCTTAAGTGAAGCTCACACTAAACACAAGACATTGGTTTCATTCTGTGAAAAACCAAAAAAATAGTGGTTAATATCAGACAACTGGTTGTGAGTAAAGCCAGTTGGCTGAGATCAGAAAGTGTTCACTCCTTCTTTCAAGGAAAATATTTCGAAAAGAATAAAAAAAAGAAAGAAAGTATTCACTCCTGCTCCTAGCCTAACTGGAACTTGAAGACCCCACACCTCTGTGTTCAGTCCTCTGGAGTCCCAGCGAAGGCACGTGCAAGGGACTTTAGCAGTACAAAAATCATTATCAGTTCCCCTGAGACAGAAAGCATCTTTAGCTTTTATGAAGTCATATGTGCATCCCCATCATCAATATAAATGTGTCTCCCTGGCTCTTACCTAATTTCTGTCAAAGAAAAACTTGTGCAGGATAAACAGTCGAGGAAGATTTCATTTAAAGCCACTGTAATATGCGAGACAGGCCAGAACTCAGTGTAAACTCAAATCTGCTGAAAGGTTTTTTCTTTTTTTAGACACAGTCTCACTCTGTTGCCCTGGCTAGCGTGCTGTGGTGTCAGCCTAGCTCACAACGACCTCAAAACCTCAAACTCCTGGGCTCAAGCGATCCTGCTATCTCAGCCTCCCCAGTAGCTGGGACTACAGGCATGCGCCACCATGCCCGGCTAATTTTTTCCATATATTTTTTAGTTCGTCGATTAATTTCTTTCTATTTTTAGTAGAGACGGGGTCTCGCTCTTGCTCAGGCTGGTTTTGAACTCCTGACCTTGAGCGATCCGCCCGCCTCAGCCTCCTAGAGAGCTAGGATTTGGTGAAAGGTTTTTAAGTGGTGGAATGAGCCATGGAAAAGTCCAAAAGTTGAGGGGGGAGTCTGATCAAGAGGATGATGTGTTATCTTTCTTGGTCTCCCCAACCAGCATTTTCTACAAAGCCTTATTAGAATAAGTCAACCGGGGAATACTCAGGTTCCCTAACTTCCTAGTTGGACTAAAAGAAAGTGTAAATGATAAAGAAATGGGACCCACTAATCTTAATTTATTGTTTGAACATATTTATGGGATAGTTGTTGTGTTTTCTGAGTTACACTTAGTTCATAATTGGTATTCAAAAATATAGGAGTTAATTCTGAATCCAAAGTCAAAATTAATGCATCATTTTCTTTCTCTTGTAAGGGAATAGAAACAGCTTTGATTAAAGATTAGGAAATCTCAGTTTTAGTTCCAATCCTGTTAGCCTTCCATTTGCATGACTTTATGACTAGCTATTGGCAATGGCATACTTAGTGTATCTGCCATCAGAAGCAGGTAATTTTTTACATTAATATGAAAAAATGATGTTTAGTATTAAATATAAAATAAAACAAAATTTGATCCTTTGGTTACAGTCTGATATAACAATATTTTATATAAATGATGAATAAACTTTGATAAAGCTGAAATGGCTGCCAAAGAAACAAGACAACAACTTAATTGTACCAGTCATGTAATGTTTTATTTTCTTGATTCATTCTTTAGTTTTAAAAAATTAACAATAAAAAGGAATAAATTTTGTGTTAAAGGTATTATTCAAATCCAGTAAAATAGTTCACCTGTGAGCTACATTTGCACTTAACAAAAAATACTACACTTTCCTTTTTCCTATTCTAAATTTTACACATAAGTGACATATGATGTCAGTATTGAAGTAACTCAAATTCTTTTCCTTAGTCACTATAATTTCTGTATTATTGTTTACATTGGATCCACTCTTGAAACCCAGAAAATATAGGGGTTGGAGACACCAAGTGCACTTGAAGTGAGCTCAGAAGATTCTGAACACTTAGGAATTTACTCTCAAAATGAATGCATGTAGCTGAGTCTGTGTGTGTGAGACAGAGAAACAAAAGAGAAAGAGAGACAAAGAAAAATAGTGACAACAGAGACAGAGACACAGAGAGAGAGAGACTGGGGGACAACACTGAGAGTCTTTTAACTGATCTTCCCCACAGAAAAAAAAAATACAATAAAGGAAAACAGAAATATGCTAATTTGAAGCGTACATCCGTTTTATTAAAATTCAAGTAGTAACCACACGGATGTTTTTTAGAATTTAGATTAACAATACATGTTCCTCAGAGAAGAGTATTTTATGACTATTTTATCACATGGCAATAAAAAAAAAATCAGATAGGCTTTTAGTCTGGATTTTTCACTGTTTTACAATCTGTAAAGACAATGCACTATTGTTCACTCCTGGGCAAACCCTGCCCGTTGCCCAGTCCTTGGCATGCCACTGAATATAGGTCACAGAATCCTCTTTCTTCCCAACAGAGGAGAAATATGACCAATTTTGATTGTAAAATTAATCCATTTGGAGCTTTGTACATTTTTCCACCCAGCCGGGATGGAAAGACTGTATAGCCTACACCTTGTAACCTCAGGGATGTGGGTCAACACTGAGGCTGGCTTGGGAAGACCACAGGTTGCTCAGGGCTTCCCTGTGAAACATGGACATCAGTGAGAGCATCCTTGCAGATGTTGACTGCATTCGGAAGACCTCCCTGAAAGCTGTCTTGGCTTGGTAAAAATGATCTGGTACCCCTTCTACCTCGTAATCATCTCCCAAGTAAGTTGACTTTGGGATATTCAATTGTACCACTTCTCCATGAAGCTCATGGGCTTGCAAAGTAAGCTCAAAGTCACAGGATTTTCTGGAAGTAGAACATGTGCCTAAGGATGATCCAGTGGGCACAGGAAGCAGCTTTCACACTCAGGGGTTTGAGCTGGGGGCAAGTTATACAGTCTTACGTATCCTATAACCTCAGTGAGCACTAGGTAATATCCCACGCATAGGTGGACTCTACCCAGGCTTCACTTCACTTTCAGTAAGGTGGCACTAATCCATCACACAGCATTTTGGGTGCCAACATTCAGGACTACATTATGCTAATGTATATTTCACTCCCATAAAGAAACTCCTTGCCATGCTGCATTCTGGATGTTTCTAAGAATTAAGTATAATGTGATTATCTCCAAAAAAAAAAAAAAAAAAAAAAGAATTCAGTGACTGGTTCTTCCAGTTTCTAACTCTGTCTGCAAGACTGTTCCAACGTTAAAGAAAGACTGAATATATAAAAAGGACAATGGCCACATCATATTGATGCAGGAAAGTAATTCCCAATGCTGGGATCACCTGAAGTCCAAGCGAATCCTTGCCTTCGTGCAAGAAAGAATTTAGGAGCAAGCCAACAGTGTGAAGTGAAAGTGAGTTTTACTTAGGAAGTATAGATAATCTGCTCCACAGACAAGAGTAGAGGCTAGTTTTCCCTGCAGGAGAGAACAGCCCTCATGGTTCCTGTAGTCCCTTTGTTTAAGCAATGGTTTAACTATAGGCTAAACAAGGGGAGGAATATTCGTGTTATTTCTGGAAACAGGAGTGTCTTCCTAGAATTAGGGTGACGAAGACCTCCTTTTGACTAATTATGGTCAATCCGGAGATTCGAGGGCCCACAGGACAGAGAGACAGAGTCACCGAGGCTGTAATTACCAAAAGGAGTTTTACTGTCTAGCTCGAGCTAGGGTCCGAGCCCCCAGAGTGCCAGCGCCTTTGGGCAGGGACCCCCCTTTGTGTGCTAGTGACCCTTTTATAGCTCAGTTGTTTACATACTGATCATGCAACCGCCCTCACAGTGATTCTTACTTCATCCTGCCCCTGATAGGCTCTAACCTGTTCCGGGTCCTAGCTGAGAGACTCTGGTTTCCCGTTCTTTGTCTTTTTCCTCTGCATCCCATAATGTACTAAAAATGCTTTGCGGTTAGCAAACAAGCAGTAAACATAAGCTGGAAGGTGTCCATTGTCCTTATAGCCCAGTGTCTTACATGTCATGCTGTCAAGTGCATGGCAGGACTGGGAGGTTTCCTTAGAAAGATTTTATGGTAATGAGGGTATAATGAAGCTGCAAGGTCATGAAGGGTCCATTCCTCCACCATCTTGGTTCTAACCGGTGAGAACTTGTCCTGCCCCCCATCCTGTTTTGATCAGGGTGGTCTGAGATTTCCTAACTCAGTTAAGTAGTGCCTACCAGCTTCCTATCTCCATATATGATAATATATGAAAAAGGACTGAAAAGAGTCTTAGTAAAAACCACTGCTTTGGGTCTGATATTGCCTCTTGTGTTGTATGCCTTCTGCTCTTTGCCATTAAATAAACACTAAAGCTCAGTTCAGATGAAATGAGAACTAAACAATAACACCACCACCACAACTACTGGTACTACTTATAATATCTAATTCTGATTATTTATTATATTCCAGACACTATTCTAAGTATTTTGCATTTAACTTAATCCTTATGGATGGAAAAAATCCAAACCCTGAAATATTTGAAAGAAGTTTATTCTGAGCCAAATTTGAGGATGGTGACCCGAAGCCACTCTCAAGAAGCCTTGAGCAAGCGGGCTTGCTGTGGCTGGGTTACAGTTCAGTTTTATAATTTTCAGAGAGACAGGGGTTACAGGCAAAGTCACAAATCAATACATTAGAGGCACACATTGGTTTGGCCCCAAAAGGTGGGACATCTCGAAGAGGAGGAGATTACAGGTTATAGGTGGGTTTAAAGATTCTTTGGCTGGCAATTGGCTGAGAGAGTTAGACTTCATCTAGAAGACTAGAAAGGATATGCTTATTTTAAGATAAGGGTGTGAGCACTCTGGGAGGTCCAGACAGGAGGACATTTTAAATTTCCAATAGGCCCCTGCTAGGATGCTTTAAACTTACGAATAGGCATCTGCTAGGATGCTTGAGTTAAGATATTTTACATTTATGATAGGCATCTGCTAGGATGCTTGAGTTAAGAGAGGGGCTTCTTATCTTTTAGGTGATGTTAATGCCATACCAAAATCAATTTGGGAAGTAAACCACTTCTTTATTTGGTTAACAAGAGCCTCTTAGTGGGAATTTACCATTTGTCAGCCTGACCCAGCTGGCCTCCTTAGGAAGGAGTTTTTAGCAAAAGAAAAAGATCAGAGTTCAGTCCTCATCCTAGAAAAAACACTATGTGGTTGATACTATTTGTTACAGAACGCCAACCTAGCACAGGAAGCCAAACCACAAGCCTGTGCAGCCCAAAAGGTAAGAACTTGGTAAACGACTGCCGGCTTCTCCATTTCTTTGCCCCCTTCCAACTCAGGACTCATCTGAGAAAGTTCTAAACCAATCATATATTATAACAAGCTGCCCTAAGACAGCCTGCTTCCAGCTTCCTCGTGCCAACAGGCTCCAGTCAAAGCAATCTAAAGCCTTTCTCTTTTCACTATTGTCAAAGCAACATTGCATGGGACAGAGGTAAACAAGCAAGGGAGCCTCTTCCAGGCTATTGCATTAGGTGAGAAAGACTGAACTCAACTCCTCTGAAACAAGAGGAGAGAGAGTTTTAAGTACTGGGGTGAGCTAGTGGAAAAGTACAGGAGGGTGTTAGGGGGGACATGTTGGTCGATGTGCTTATGTCACCTATTTTGCTAATTGACACTTAGAGAAGTTGTGCTCCTGGCCTCCCAAAGACTGGGATTTAGGGGCCCTGTCCTTCTAGAAGTTTATATTTCAAAAGGATGGCTCCCAGGTCCTTAAGGGGCAGAGAAAGAATTTATGATTGCAAATTTTCCAAAGTAAATGCTCTCAGAAAAGGGAGGTCAGGGACCTGTGGTCTGGAAGAAGCCTATCTAAACTTTAGTCAAACTGGCGCAATGTTAAGATTATCTTGGTCACTATAAAGCTTTCCCACTGCCCTGCCTGCCTCATTACCCCTGCCAAGAGCAAGCGGTGTTGGCTGACTCCCTTACTATACCAAGCTCTGAATACACAGCCTCTGTTTGTTCCATTTTTATGAAGACTGCAGTCTCTTCAATGTACTTTTACTCTGTTTTAAGCACAGAAATCTGAGTTTGACTTCAGTTAATTCCTTACTCTTAAGATAACTGTGCCTTAACCTTTTCCTGGTGACTATAGTGCCTAAGAACTAATCACAACCCCTTAACTCTCTCCAAAGTAATCTGAACTCTCTTATCTTCATCTAGAGAAGTAAATTCACAAGTATTTGCCCTCCCTAATTAAAGAGCAAAGTACTGGCTGCAACTACAGAGATGTCAAGGTGTTCAAGAGTCACAGCCTTTTGTTTTCTTATCTGAATCAGGTGATTCAAATTCTGGCCTCACCTTTTCCCTACCCCCTCACAATTCATCACAAGTAGCTGACAAGTCTTGACTCAGCCTGCTGAGGTTTGCCCTTGTGCAATGTATTAATGACTTCCTGCCTATTCTCCCTTATGGGTGTCTTCTGAGAATGTGTTATTTTACATTCTTAGATAATGAAAGAACCACATTTCTGAAATAGTTTGAAATACAATAACGCATCAATGGTTCATTAGAAAAAAACTTTAATAAGGCTTTTAAAAAAGACCTTACAAAACTTCTTAGAGATGTCTTTGCCAATTTACAAAACCATATATCTCACCCTCCTGAAATCTCTGAATGTTTTCATAGTTCTACAAATCATCATCTTCATGGCATTGTTAACAATTAATGGGGAATACAAAAAAATAATAACTTTTTAGTTTTAGCAAGTGATAAAGTAAGATGCAGAACTAAAAACAGGGTATGTGTCAATGTTTCCCAAACTTTAATTTGAATTACCCAGGCATCTTGTCAAAATGCAAATTCTGGGATAAGGCCTGAGATTCTTCATTTCTAAAAACTTTCTTGAAGATACCCATGCTGCTGGGTTTATAAACCACACACTGAGCATAGGTTAGTTAATATAGAGACAATACTAAGAAAATATACAGAGGTTACACTAAGACTATTTAATATAGTTTATGATTAGAAAATTATATGTATATATTTTTATATAGAGACACAAAAACAGAATAAAACCAGATTTAAAACATAACCAAAAATTAAAAGAGATTGGGGGGGGTAAGTTTTTATTTCTTTTATTCCACTTTTCTTTTTCCCCACAAAAATCCTCAATTTTTCTGCAGTGAGTATAACTTATCCTTTTAACAAAAGCTTTTTCTTCTTCTTCTCTTTTTTAAAGCAAAGAACCATATCAAGCTTTATCACCAAGTTCTGGTAATGTCCAAGAAGAATAAAAGCAGCGAGTCAAATGTAATGAATCTCAAATATGAGTAGGGTTGTGGACAAAGGGTTTTAAGGTGGGGGGAACACTTGCCTGCTCCATGGTGGTCATGTGACTCTGACATTTATCTTAGGGTCACTAGGTCACTTGAGTGGCCAGGTGGCTTCTGGAAGGCTTTGATGTGATTCATTCACCTAACACAATTTTTATTTTTTCAGTGAGGTGGAGAAGATCAAAGAGCTAAGATTCAGCCACTCTCAGAGATTTTCCGAGTTTCACTTTGGATGCACTCCCAAGACACTTGAGAATGAGAAAAGATTCCTCAGGCTCCTCATGGGACAGGGTTCTGGTTTGGTTCAGGAAAACCTATGAAACAAATTCAACAGTACTTCAACACACTACGTTTTGTTTCCAGTGAGAAGGAAATCTATAAACATGTTCTAGGCAGTTAACAGTGTAGGTGGTTTACACAGAGATTGAATAAGCACTTTAAAAATAAATGTTCTGCACTGACAGGGATATAATTTTTTCTTAAAAAAAAACATAAATTTTCACTTCAAGGAGATAAAAATTAAACATATTTGGATTAAAGGGGTAAGCTAACTTGAATAAATACTTTTTTTGGCAGAAAAGAGATCAAATGAAAACTGTGCCTATTTTGCTTTTCTAGATGATAGGGCAGCAGATATAAAATCCCAGAGGGAAAATGAACTAACCAGACAGGACCTAAAGAAATTATTCAAAGCTCCCATCTGCCAAGAACTAGGCAGTCTGTGAAATCCTTTTAAAGACTTGGTCAAGCATAGCACACCTTAATCCTACCTAGTATGAGTCTTTATGCAAGACGGGGAAGTCATTTCTAAGGAATTTAAGGAATGTACTTATTGATCCATCAAACAGTGAGAAAAGCTAAAAATAAGTCCTTTCTTTTAGGAGTACAAAAGAGTGTTAGTAAAACCACTTATTGGCTTTCACTAGGTATCTTACCTTGTATACTTTTTGCTCTCTGTTACTAAATAAAAGACTAAAGCCTGGTTAGGAGAAAAAGTGAACTAAATAATAACAACTATGCCAATAATAGTGACAACTAACTTTGAGCAGTTATTGTATGTCAGGCAGTATTGTTTTTTTGTTTTGTTTTGTTTTTTGTTTTTTCAAGACAGAGTCTCACTTTGTTGTCCAGGCTAGAGTGAATGCGGTGGGGTCAGCCTGGCTCACAGCAACCTCAAACTCCTGGGCTCAAGCAATCCTCCTGCCTCAGTCTCCCAAGTAGCTGGGACTACAGGCATGCGCCACCACCATGCCCGGCTAATTTTTTCTATATATATTAGTTGGCCAATTCATTTCTTTCTATTTATAGTAGAGACGGGGTCTGGCTTTTGCTCAGGTTGGTTTTGAACTCCCAACCTTGAGCAATCCGCCCGCCTCGGCCTCCCAGAGTGCTAGGATTACAGGCGTGAGCCACCGCACCCAGCTTGTCAGGCGGTATTCTAAGTATTTCCATTTAACTTAATCCTAAAAAATAACTCTTATGAGGTTGATATTATACATTATCCACACTTAACAAATCAAAACACAGAGGCACATACAGATTAGGCACCTTGCCCAAGGTCACACAGTAAGAGGGGAAGTCAGTTCTGAACTCAAGCAGTTGAACTGAGAACTTGTCTCCATAGAGAGAAGGTCACTGGCTAATGCTACCATTTTTGGTAATTGTAAAAGAGGCTTTTTTTTGTTGTTCTTTACACATAACTTATTAATCACCTGGAGGCTCTGATGACCAACTAAATGAATAAGCTCAGGTCTGAAATTCATCTGCCAAGAAGGTTAACTTCACATTGGAAACAGGCAGGGTTGTTAGTAGGAAAGAGAATTCATTCTTAGGGGTCAAAGATAACCTATCTATCAAGCAGTTTTGAACACAGATAAGCTCAGGTGCTGAATTCCTCTCTTAAGTGAGGGTTTCACAGGCCTGAGAACTGGTGGGTGGTCATTCTCCTGCCAACAGGCCTTGTAGGATTCAAGGACATCAAGGTGATTTTAGTACTTCTCATAAACATGAGTTAGAAAACCTAGGGCATCCTCATCATCCTGTGACCCCACCCCCACCCCCAGAAATAAATTCCTCTAAAGGCCATCACCAAACCTTGGGAGGCAGATGATCACATTCTTTGCTCACTTAATAAGGATATCCAATTACTAGCTGTGTGACTTCCACAAGCTACATAAGCTCCAGGCCTCAGTTGGCTCATCTGTAAAACAAGGACATATCTTACCTATCTGGCCTGCCAGGAGGTGGATCAGATGATCTTCTGAGGATATTTCAAGCTCTAAAATAAAAATAAGAGCAAAGGGAAGGACAAGGATAGGAGGCACTCTTCAACCCTTTTATCAAAAGCCAGAGTCCCACTTGTTTTGTTAGTTCTTGCAGGAACCAAATACTCCTTCAGTAGTGGTAAGATCAAGCAGTTCATCTCTGGAGGGATGCATTGCTTCTCAGAGAGCTCCAACTAGGCCAGCTACTAAAGAGTTAATACAGATTGTGTTTAATAGAAAAAAAATGAATAAATAAAATAAGAAAAATAAGTTGTTTCAATAGCACCAGGAGAGAGGTATTATCAATCCAAATCTCAATTACAAATCTCATTAATAAAGACCTATGGACAAGAGTAAGACATGCAATCATTCTACGGCAAACTGTATCTTTCTATCTACTTCTAGATCAGAAGACTTACAAGCAGTATTTTTGACATTAAAATTAAAAATTCCACATTAAGGGCATTTTTCCTGGACTCAATTCGATATTCCTTGGGGTAAAGCTCTTTTAAATGGAATTTCACCTTCAAATCTGTCTTCTGTCCCCAACTCCTTCTTCCCTTTAACTCCTCTCTTCTTCTTCCTAACACTGAAATGTTAGGGGAGAAAATAGAAAACTCTGCACATCAGGAAAGAGTGACAAGAAAAATTTTGGAGAAAGGCGGCCTGGGGAGATCAATTGGAAAGCTGCCGGAAAATGCCAATCAACAACACGTTTTCTCATTTCAAAACTCCCACATTCTGCCCATTTGAACTTATCCTTTCTAGACCTCTTCTGAATGACTTAGGTCCCCAGACCGTCAGGGTATTTAAGCCCCAAAGGAGGTAGTATTAAGCTGCTTACAGTTCTTCAAGCTGTCCTGGGTGTCATCTGCCTCCCTGAAGCCTTGCACCAGCCTCTTAAAAGGTTCCTTCTGTCAGCTAATTGCAGGCTGGAGTTCCCATAGCAGCATTTTCTTTTAAGGATTATCGCTCATCCACTAGTCCTGAACATTCCTTGGGCTCCTCTCTTCAGAGTTTAAGCTCCTGCGGGCCACTTGTCGCTGGAGGCAGAGAGGCTCCCCTTGGGGGCGCCTCTCTCCGTGCCTGGAGAGCCCGGGGTTCAAGCAGGGGTCCCGGTGCCGCCACCAACCAGGCCGTCTCACTCTGTACTGGCGCGAAAAGTGACCGCGGTCACGGAGTGCTCCTCGGTCCTCCTGGTCATGCGGCCCTTCGTCCACGCGGTCTGCAGCACTTCCCGCGTCACCTGATAGTCCACGACCCGCACGAGCACCGACTTGGCGGGGGCCGCGGGGGCCCGCGGCGGGGGTCCGGGGCCAGCGGCTACGCGCCCGCCGGAAAGTCGCTTTTCTCCTTGCAAGGCCGGAGAAGGGCAGTCGGGTTCCTGGTCGCCCGCCCGAGGAAGGTCCTCCCCGCCGGCCACCTCGTCCCGCGCACCTTGGTCCCCGGGAGTCCCCAACCACCTCTCCGGGTGCAGGAGAAAGAGCACCTTCTCTCGCACCCAGGAGTCACGGTCCAGATTCTCTCCGGCTCGCGGCGCGAGGGGCCGACCCGCCGCCCGGTCCTCGCGGCCGCCGCCGCCCCGGCTTCCGCCCGCCCCCGCCGTCGCGGCGCCCCGGCCGCCCGCAGCCAGGGGAGCCCCGCGCCCCACTTCGCGCGGAAAGGGCCCGGTGCGCCCCAGGCTGCGGGGGCAGTCGGGGGGGTCCGCAGCTCCCCGGGGCCCAGGAGTCCCCATCCTGGCCGAAGGGTCATTCATTCGTTCGTTCTTGGACGCGTCCGAGCAAGCAGCGAGTTCCTGCCGAGCTCCGGAAAGCGCCGGGCTGGCGGGCCCTGGGTGTGGCCTCCGCGGCCGGCAGGGGACTCCCCGCCCCGGAGAGCAGGAGACGCCACCAGCCCCGGGCTACTCGGTGCTTACGCTCGCCTCTTCTCCTCCCTCCACGCCTCTCCGCCTAGTCCACCTCGAGGTCTTCTGTCTTCCAAAGACAAGAGTGCCAGTCGCTCCTCTTCTCCTTCCTACCCTGTCCTAGCCCTGTCCCCTTTTGTCGCCTGTCTGGTTACTTCTCAGCTCTATCCTAGTTTCCCAGCCGCCCTTCGCAAAAGACACCTCCCCACTGCGCCCCCCTGACGTGCCCCAGAGTGTTATCTCTCCCCTGACGTTCCTTGGCTTGAAGGAACAAGGAAGCTCGATTGTTTTTTGTTTTTTTTTTTTTAATTGTATGATCTAATCAAGTTCTTCTGAAAAGGCTTTTGGGTCCATTCGGAATCCAGCCCCACCCGCGCCGCCAAGGCTGTGGAATGCAGATCAGAGAGTCAGATTGGGGAAGTTGAGGCCTTGGAGAAAATAGATTTTTGGAATGCCAGAATCCGTAGGACAGTGCTCACACCTGTTTTCACTCTGGTTGTAAAAATCAATGCTTATCTCAGGAAGGGACTTGGTGGCCTTTGGTTTAAAACAAGCTGTAAAGCAAGATGTAAAACAAACTGCTAAATGAACATTTTCAGGATTTAAAACTTTGTGTGTGTGTGTTTTTTTTTTTAATCCCCTCTCTACTCTCCCCTTCTCCTTAACCCCAGAGGTTAAAACGAATCTGTATCTCTAGCTAGGCTTTCAGAATCTACTCATCTCCCTCCTCCACCAGGCCCTCTGAAACACTAGTCTTGGCCTAAGGTTCATGGGAAAGGCTAGGTAATGGAAAAAGAGGAGCTTAGTTTGTGATTTATACTTCACCTTTGTTAACAAGTGCTTGTTTTATAATATGCCCAATGTCTCATTGAGAAAACTGAGTGAAATGGTGGAAATTTCTGCCCATATATGAAGGACCCAGTAGTATGGTGAAAGAGATATTTTGGAAAGGGAGGACCTTCTGAATGTTTGCCAAATCATATAAAAAAGAAAGTGTTGTAGGAGGTGTGAGAAAATCCGGGTTGGCTCTTGCTGATTAGATGCTGACCTTGGGCTGGTTACTGCTAAATCACAGCTAAAGTTTTTCAGAGCTTTAGACAAGAATTGGTCTAAGCACTTAATATATTTAAGGTAATTTATTCTTCATAACAAAAGGAAGTAGTGCTATTTCTTTGGTTTCCTTGAGAGCTTTGAAGCACAGAGAAGTTAAGTATGTGCCCAAGGTCAAACACTGATAAAGAGTGGAGCCAAGATTTTAAGATGTTTAATTTTGCTATAAAATGACCCCTAAATAACCTTTGTATTTTAAGCCTATGACTTCATATTCTTTTCTATTAATTGACTTAACCAGTAATTACTGACTACATGCTAAATGTCAGCCAGTTTTCTATGTGATGGAGACATCTGG
The DNA here is from genome assembly GCA_008750895.1 of Mirza zaza. Lineage (NCBI taxonomy): Eukaryota > Metazoa > Chordata > Mammalia > Primates > Cheirogaleidae > Mirza > Mirza zaza. The sequence continues at coordinate 136,742 of VSMD01035838.1, forward strand.
AGGAACAAGTCAAATTGTTTATCCTCTTAAAGTTTATATTCCTGTATATAGACAGTAACATACATCAATCCTCTGTTCAGATGTAGGAGATTAAAAAATTAACTTTAATGCACATGAATACCCCAGATCAATGCCCTATCCTACTCTCAAAGATTCTGTTTTCACAGGTTTGGGATAGAGTTTAGAGGAATATAGAATTTTATCAAGGTCCCCAGTAATTCTAATGCTAGTGATCTATGGACATTATGATCATCAGCTCAAGTTGACATCTATATAGATAAACTCTAGCACATTTTTGCTGCTTTAAAGCGGTAATGAGGATATTATTGTTTCCTTCCTTGCAGGAATATTAGAAGAATTCCAGTGAAGGTGTCTGTATTGAGGGAAGCATAATGTAAGCCACACAATTTATTGCTTTCAAAATAATTTTCTTGTCATTTGGGATTGTACGAGGAATTAAAGAGGGGGGTGGGTAAAGGGGAAAATTTATTTGCTGAGGAATGAGGCAGACTTGTTTGTCATGTAGTACCTGCATTTCTAGATGTCAAGAAGTTGTGTATTAATGCATAAAAGAATATTAAAGGGACGTGCTACATAAATCAATCTTCAAAAGTCTAAAAAGAATATGAACCAGAAAAACAGGTAGCTTGTCTCTAGGATAATGGTGTCTTTTGTGCTTTAATATCTCAAATGCCTAAAAGATTGAAAAAGGGTGCTAAATTGAACCCATTTATTTCTTCTCTGAATTGCCCATAATAGCTGCAAATATGCAGGCCAGTGAGGAATAATAAAGCAATTTATATTCCTGGGGTCTAATAAGTGATGGAGGATCACCAGTCTACACTATGCCCTTATAGACGTCAAAAGAAGCTTGCCTTGACAGCTACTCTTGCAAGGCTAGGCCCTCTCATTTTGTGTATTAGACCCAGAAGTCATTTTAAATTCCTGTGAAATCATTTTAGATACTCTTGTTATTTTAGTACCTCTGCCTTTAGAAGGTTTAACCTCCACCTGCAAGGCTCTAGCTTTAATTTATACCTGTAATAATCTTTCATAGCTTTCTTCTATCACATCTAACATTCTTGAGTTGAAAAACTGGTCTAGTAAACAATTTTTAACTTGTGAGAAAGTGAAAAGCAGGCCTTCAATCAGCCAGGCCATGATGATCCCAACTGAACATAATAGACACTCACAGAACATAAACATTGTCCACGTAAAGCCACTCTGTGACCATGTTTGGAGCAAGACAGACAGCCCTTATAAAACCACAAAGAAAATTAAACATTTTTCTCTTATATCGAACAGAAATGACTATTACTCCTTTGCCAATGGTAGCTCTGGTCTACTTCAGCTTTAATTCTCTCTCTCTCTCTCTCTCTCTCCCTCTCTCTCTCTCTCTCTCTCTTTTTTTTTTCTAAAAAGAGACAGTGTAGCACTCTGTAACCTAGGCTGGAGTGCAGTGGTCTGATCATAGCTCATTGTAACCTTGAATTTCTGGTCTAAAGTGATTCGCCAATCCTCCTGCCTTGGTCTCCTGAGTAGCTAGGGCTACAGGCACGTGCTACCACACCCAGCTAATTTTTAAATTTTTTGTAGAGATGAGTGTCTTGCTTTGTTGCCCAGGCTGGTCTCAAAATCCTGGGCTCAAGCGATCCTCTCACCTCCGTGTCCCAACGTGCTGGGATTACAGACGTTACAGGCATGAGCCACTGCACCCAGCCAATCCTCTCATTTCCTGGATAAAAATTACCAAGATACCCTGTTACTGAGTTTACCCCATTTCTTGACAACATCTAATACAGCACTGGCTCCTGCTTCCTTAAATCCTCCTTAAGATCATCAGTTCAACTGTGAATCGTATAAAAAGCCCCTCCCAACTCTCCTTAATGAATTGTCCCGTAATTACCTGCTGAAGCAAGAAAAATAAATCTAACTTGTTTTTCTTTATTATGGTTGTGTTCCTGCTGGTTTTTGTTTACTAAGATTTAAACTTGTCAGTTTAGAAGGCATATAACATTGTACCCACAAATGAAATAGGCATACACTTTGCGAGTAAGGAGTGGAAGGTGAGGGAGATGAACTGGGACCAGAATGGATTTGTAGTTGTTTGGCTACAGTTCAGGATATCTCTGCATTAGGAAATGCACCCATAGATGAATGGAACCAATATATTAATCAAATGAGGCAATACATTAATCAGACTTCACTTTTAAAATTTAGGAAATGCAGAAGGTTGTGGAAAGTAGAGTGACAAAGAACTTAGTCCTGTTTCAGCATATTGGCTATAATTTGTGTTTCTGAATCTGGTTTTAGAGTTAATGTGGTGCTCTATTCTATAGAGATCCTCAGTACGCTGGCAGATTAGTTGCCCATTAGTGTTTTGGGGAACAGAATTCACAATTCAAATAATAGTTTTTCTTTTAGCAAAAAGATTCTTAGACTCACTTATTCTTACTGGGTCAGTTGGTAAAGAAATTTGTTTAGATAGTGTTTTTCATCTTTAGAGATAAATGAGCCTGACATGTTATAACAGGTTGTGCTCACTCATATCAATTTCATCGGGAAATAGGTTAGCGGTGGTTCTCAACTATGGCTGTACATAAGGTTCAGGGCTCACCTGATACTAATCAATCAGATGAGGGGAGGAGAGAGGTGTAGGCAAGAGTTTTTTTTTTTTTTAAACCACACTGTCTAAAATGTGTGACTAGGATTAAGGACCACTGCATAAAGGATCTTATTAATTGGTTGCTAGGTATGCACTCACTCTGTGTAATTATATTATTCTTGCTAAGTGCAAAAATTTCTATCACTAGCATTTACAATCAGGTTGGGCTGATAGACATGAAACAGCCAAGCTTTCCAATTTGTAAATGAGATTTGAAAAATACCACAGTAGTTTTCAAACTTGACTGTACATTGGAATCACGTCGGGCAGTGTTTAAAAAAAATAATGTTGACCAGGTGCGGTGGCTCACACCTGTAATCCTAGCACTCTGGGAGGCCGAGGTGATCGGATTGCTCAAGGTCAGGAGTTCGAAACCAGCCTGAGCAAGAGTGAGACCCTGTCTCTACTAAAAATAGACAGAAATTAATTGGCCAACTAAAAATATATAGAAAAAATTAGCTGGGCATGGTGGCACATGCCTGTAGTCCCAGCTACTTGGGAGGCTGAGGCAGCAGGATTGCTTGAGCCCAGGAGTTTGAGGCTGCCGTGAGCTAGGCTGACACCAGGGCACTCTAGCCTGGGCAACAGAGCGAGACTCTGTCTCAAAAAATAAATAAATAAAAATAAAATAGAATAAATAATGTTATCTGGTGCATCTGAGAGGTCTTGACTTAATTGTCCTGGAGTGGAGCTTTGGGGCACTGTCATTTTTTAAAACTGTTCAGATCCTTTTTTTTTTTTTTTTTTTTTTGAGACAGAGTCTCACTTTATTGCCCAGGCTAGAGTGAGTGCCGTGGCATCAGCCTAGCTCACAGCAACCTCAAACTCCTGGGCTCAAGCAATCCTGCTGCCTCAGCCTCCCAAGTAGCTGGGACTAAAGGCATGTGCCACCATGCCCGGCTAATTTTTTTTTTTTCTATATGTATTAGTTGGCCAATTAATTTCTTTCTATTTATAGTAGAGATGGGGTCTCGCTCTTGCTCAGGCTGGTCTCGAACTCCTGAGCTCAAATGATCCGCCCACCTCGGCCTCCCAGAGAGCTAGGATTATAGGCGTGAGCCACTGCGCCTGGCCCAGATCCTTTTTTGATGATGGTGTTTTTATGTGACTGAGCCGGTGTACTCACACGGTATGCTTTTTTGGGTTTCCCCTCTCTCTACGCGCAATTTTTTCAGATCCTTTGCTTTTTTTTAATTAAACTGTTTTTTAGGGGAAAAAACCATTCAGATGGTTCTTAACATGTCATCAAGTTTGAGAGCCAGTGAAATAGATTATTTTTAAGATTATGACACTAAATAAGGAAAATTGAAGAATTAAATGTATATTAGGGACTACAATCTCATAAAGGGGAATTTAAAGTAAAGAAATTTAGCCCAGGCATGGTGGTTCATGCCTGTAATCCTAGCACTTTAAGAGGCCAGCGTAGGAGGATCACCTAAGCCAAGAATTTGAGACTTGCCTGAGCAATATAGTGAGATCCTGTCTCTACAAAAAAACATAAAAAATTAGCAGGCATGATGTTGCCCACAGGTAGTCCCAGCTATTTGGGAGGCTGAGACAGGAGGATCCTTGAGCCAAGGAGTTTGAGGTTGCTGTGAGCTATGATAATACCTCTGCACTCTAGCCCAGGCAACAGAGCAAGACACTGTCTCAAACTAAAAACAAACAAACAAACAAAAAACAGCAATTAAAAGAAATCCCACTCAGAAGTATCCACTGGCTGAGTTTATGCTACCTACTTAGCCCTTGACAATACAGGGCAGTAGAAGCAAAGATATAGTTGAAAAACTATAGTTTTTCTATATATAGTTGTTTTCAACTATATAGTTGAAACTATAAAGTTCAACTATATAGTTTTTCAACTATATAGTTGAAAAACTTTGGGAACATCCCTGGCTTCTATGGAAAAGCAATTCAGCTGAACAACAAAACACTTTGGATAACAGAGTGACAAATAAGGTATTCTGAATAAAGCAACATTGTGAGCCATTGTATAATGGTAAATATAAAGGCATATGAATAGAGCAGTGTTGGTCTTGCCATTTCTTTTATCACACACCTAAAATACTCTCCATGATCTTATCCATTGCTGTGGCTTCAACCACAATCTGTACACTGATAATTCTCAAATTTATATCTGTATTCTAGACCATGCTGCTTATGTCTAAACCTGTGGTACATTATATTATTGTCTCAAATTATTTACTTCCTATACCTGAAGGAGGATCATACTTCCTGGTTTGTTTTCCATGTGACTTATAATGAATGCTCCCTTTATGGGGATACACTTTCGCACGCCACTGACGTTGGCATTGTCGCTACGACTTGCCACAGTTTATAGGATATAAGCAGCTGTGATATTGGATGCATCTTAGCAGAACTTTAAAGAGTCATTGCAAGGTTGGCTCTCTGGGAATGCCCCAGATCAGGGCTGCTATCTTGGCCATGATCCGAGAATGAAGACAACGCATGGAACAGAGTTGAGTAGAATCCAGCAGAACTGCAGCATCTAATGTGCATTTAGAGCAAGAAATACATTTTTGTTATAATAAACCAATGACATGTTGGGGTTGTCTCTTACCATAGTCTAACCTAGTGAAATATGTTTCCCCTCAGTTTTCTACTGGACTTCGCTTGTGAGAGCTCTATAGTAACTCTAAATCTAAAATGCTAGAAATTTAATTAATCATTAATTCTCTTAAATCTCCCTCCCCTTTCTCTATTTATTATTTCAAAGATCAGCATGACTGTCAATTCTATTATCTTCCCTTTCCCTCAGTGGCTACTTCTACCCCACATATTTAATATTTAACCAATGTTGTAGATCCCACTTCTTTAATATTTTTTTCTTTTCTCTTCTTTACTTTTTAATCCTTGAAACTTATAAAAAATGAAGCCAGACTCTTAGGCATGGCATAAAAGATTTTCATAATCCTACCCCAACCAACCAGTACACGTAGTTGAATGAATAAATAAAAGAAGAAACAAACAAACAGCCTTAAGGAATGCAAAGTGCAGGTTTGAGAATAGTGTAAGATTATTCTATATAAATATTATAAAAATCCAACCTTATTATGGACAGACCTTGGAAACTGGGAGCCTTTTAAGCAAGATTTTAATGACAGTTCCTTTTATAACTAAGGTTCTCATGACCTGGAGAACCCAGACTGGGCAAAGAAAAACAAGGCTGGACTAAGAGTCAGGAGGCTTTGAGGGACCATGTTACTTCAGGCAACTCTCCAAATCTATGTTCTCATCTGTGAGGTATAAACAATACCTGGCCTGCTTACTTCCCAGGGTTATTATGGAGTCCAGATGAAACAATCCTGGCTGGGCGCGGTAGCTCACGCCTGTAATCCCTAGCACTCTGGGAGACCGAGGCAGGTGGATCGCTCAAGGTCAGGAGTTCGAAACCAGCCTGAACAAGAGCGAGACCCCCGTCTCTACTATAAATAGAAATAAATTAATTGGCCAACTGAAAAAATTAGCAGGGCATGGTGGCGCATGCCTGTAGTCCCAGCTACTTGGGAGGCTGAAGCAGAAGGATCGCTTGAGCCCAGGAGTTTGAGGTTGCTGTGAGCTAGGCTCATGCCACAGAACTCTAGCCCAGACAACAGAGTGAAACTCTGTCTCAAAATAAATAAATAAAGAGAAAGAAAAAAAGAGGAACAGAGGGAGAGTGGCAATTTTGTAAATATCAAAGCAGCTTATTTCAGTGTTCTGAGATAAAATAGAAATTGAAGTAATTTTTTAAAATTACTTTCTTTTAAAGTATCTTTAAAAGATACTTTGGAATCTTTTAAACCAAAGATACTTTGGAATCTTTGGTTTAAATGTTGAACAACCAATATGTGTGTTCCTGGCAAAAAAATAGAAGAGGCTTAAGTTTACCTAACATGTGGCTCGATACTAACATGCCATATATATATATGTATACACACATATTTATTTGAATGAAACATTAAGTTCTTCCACTCCAAAGAGAGGGGGCAAATCCTAAATGATATAGGCAAGACACTTTGAAGTTTTAGGTTAAAAGGCAAAGAGTACTAGGTTTGCCAGTTAACTGCAAAGAATGACTCATGTAGCACTCTGAGTAGCAGCTGCTTAAATGAGATTTAAAACTGTCATTCAGTGCCAGCTGCCTGAATTATACCAAGTTTTACAGTATATGAATCATCATCCTCTCCAGTCAGAGATCAGGATTTAAGAACTGGCTCTCTGATTGAGTTTGAATAAGCAACTTATTAAACAGGAAATTTCATCACCGGTAATTGAGTCAGTATTTAATGATGATAATAAAGAACAAATATTCTTTAGCCCATATTGATCGTGAGCACAAAGGTTTACTTATTTAACAGCAGCAAGTAGTGTAATTCCAGAGAGAATTTAATCTTTGACTCAATATAAATTAATAGTTACTAAATATTTCAAATAAAACAATCACTCATATTAGTAAAAAAAATTCACAATCTTAGTATTCAATCATGATTAGGGTATAATAACAAAATGTTAAGGGGGCAAGGCAATTGTTTTTCTATTATATCATTATATAATCAGTGTACATGATCAAGTTAGGGTTACAACAATCATGGGACTTCTCAATATCCTACATCCACAGACACTTCATTTCCCAAATATTTAGCTCCTTATGAAGATTTATGAATGTGCTACATTATATGAACAAAGCAAAGAGTGGGTGGAAAATACTGTTGTTTAGCAAGTTTACAAACAAGTTGATCTTGAATGTCCATGAATTCAAAGAAACTGTTAGTAATAATCCCTCTTTATCTCTGACACATACTTCATAATTCACCTCTCCAGGGCCAGGCTTAGACAAAATGACATAGTTGGCTGACTTGGTCATTAGACAACTTCGATCTGTACCTCTACCCCTCTTTTTTCTCATCCCCTATGTTAACAACAATCCTATGACATTTTTTTTATTATGAATACCATAATATTACTCAGAAAGCCATGGAATTTAGCCCTCTCTCAGTTTAATATTCCTGATAGCCATATTTTCTTCTGGCCATGCTTTGTATCTATTTTACTCTTTCTTTGCATTTTCTCACTTTCTCCTCCTTTATTTTATTTTTTTTTTTGGTTGTTTTTCTTTTATGCAATCTGTTTTAATCCGTTTAATGCACTGTATAACAGATTAGCACAGGCTGGGTAGTTTACAACGAATAGAAATTTATTGGCCCATGGTTTTAGATCTGTGGAGTCCAAAATTGTTGAGGCTGGTATCTAGCAAGGGCCTTCTTGCTGCATCAGCCCTTAGCAGAAGGTGGAAGGGCAGAGGGAGAGAGAGGGAGAGAGAGGGGGAGAGAGAGAGAGAGAGAGAGAGAGAGAGAGAGAGAGAGAGAGAGAGAGAGAGAGCGCAAACTTGTCCTTTTATAATGAACCCACTCTTGTAATAAAGGCATTAATCCATTCAAAAAAGCAGAACCCTCATGGCCTAATACCTCTCATTAGGCCTCACCTCCCAACACTCTTGCATTAAGAATTATGTTTCCAATGCATGCTTTCTGGGGGACACATTCAAACCACAGCACAATCCCTTCCTTACTTTTTTTTTTTTTTTTTTTTTGAGACAGTCTTACTTTGTCGCCCAGGTTAGACTGAGTGCTGTGGCTGGCATCAGCCTAGCTCACAGCAACCTCAATCTCCTGGGCTCAAGCAATCCTATTGCCTCAGCCTCCCGAGTAGTAGCTGGGACTACAGGCATGCGCCACCATGCCTGGCTAATTTTCTGTATATATATTTTTAGTTGGTCAATTAATTTCTTTCTATTTTTAGTAGAGATAGGGTCTCGCTCAGGCTGGTTTCGAACTCCTGACCTTGAGCAATCCGCCTGCCTCGGCCTCCCAGAGTGCTAGGATTACAGGCGTGAGCTGCCACGCCCGGCCCCCTTCCTTACTTTCTAATGTGATATAGTGCAGAATTAAGAGTGTGGATAGTGGAGCCAGACTCCCTAGATTTGATTCCTACCTCTGCTGTATACCAGTTGTGTGATCTTGGGCAGGATACTTACCTTCTACTTGCCTTAGTTTTATCATGTGAAAAGTAGGGTGAGAGCCAATCACATAGGGTGAGTTAATACATGTAAAGCCCATAAAAGAGTACCTGCCACTTAGCAAAAGCCATTTCCTCTAGAAGGAAGGCGTTGATTTTTGTTGTTGTTGTTCCCTGCAGTGTAATCATCACTGCTGTAACCCCAATACCTAGGATAGTGCCTGATGTCATTGTTGAATTAATTTGGCCCTTTCCTTTCTATTTCTATCACATTTATCCTACTAATTTTTTTTTTTTTTTCCTTTGGAGGTCGGCTTTCTCTTTCTTTCTTCTGTGATATGTCTTTGTTTCTACTTCTGCATTTTTTCTTCTCAGGTTTCCATCTCCTGTTGCTGACACCCTTGTCTCTTATGGTTGGGTTTAAGGTTTTCGAGTAGAGTAAAACATTGCAAATGCAGTATTTATTAATAGTTATTGCTTACCAGGTTACTGATGAGAAGATAGAGAAAGAAGAAATCCTTCGTCAAGGAAAAATGAAAATAAAATAACATTTTAAATATATTTTACATTCAATTTGTGGCGACTTCTGTGACTTTGTACTCAGTTAGCCTCCACTTTTATCAATAGTTTTATTTTAGTTCAAACATAACAATAGTTGTAAGAATGGTATAATAAACAGCTATATAGCTTTCACCTGGATTCATTATTAGTATTTTATCATATTTGAAATCTCTTTCCCACTCCCCCACATGCATGCACACATACACAACTTGAAATTAAGTTGCAGATATCATACTTTACCATTAGATACTTAAGCATGCATTAAAAAAATAAATTCCTATGTAACTACTTTACCTTATCATGCCTAAGAAAATTAACATTAATTCAATATTGTCTAATATAGAGTCCATACTTAATTTTTTCCAATAGTCTCCAAAATGTGTATTTTAGATTTTATTCCCCTGAAGGTTCATAAATTACAGTTAATTAAATCTCCCTAGTTTCTTATAGTCTAAAATGAAGCATTCTTCTTTTCCATGATATTGATTTTTTTTGAAGGTTTCAGGCCAATTGTCTGATAGAATGTTCCACATTTTGTATTTTTCTGACAGTTTCCTTATGATTAGATTCCAGTTAAACACTTTTGACAAGAATTTTACATAGGTGGTATATTGCAGTTTCATTGCATCCATATCAGAAGGCACAGGGTGTTAGGTTGTTCCACCATTACTCATGCTAAGTTGATCACTTGGTTAAGATAGTGACCAATACACATCCTATTATGAAGGTACATTTGGCCCTTTGCAATTAAGAAGTAATCTGTGGCTTGGTGGGGGTGGCTCACGCCTGTAATCCCAGCACCCTGGGAGGCCGAGGCTGGAGGATCGTTCAAGGTCAGGAGTTCAAAACCAGCCTGAGCAAGAGTGAGACCCTGTCTCTACTAAAAATAGAAAGAAATTAATTGGCCAACTAAAAATACATAGAAAAAATTAGCTGGGCATGGTGGGGCAAGCCTGTAGTCCCAGCTACTAGGGAGGCTGAGGCAGGAGGATCGCTTGAGCCCAGGAGTTTGAGGTTGCTGTGAGCTAGGCTGATGCCATGGCACTCTAGCCCGGGCAACAGAGTGAGACTCTGTCTCAAAAATAATAATAATAATAATATCTATTCCCTAGCTCTGGCAAGTGAAAAGATCTACAAGTAACAACACCCAGGAAGCAATGACCATTCCTAGTACCCGTATCTTTGTTTCTGAATACCTTTTATGAGGAATAGGGCTCTTGAAGAAAGGATTGGTTTCAGGTCTGTGACAGGAAAAGAATATCTTGGGCAAGAAAGTAAAGAAATATTCACAAGACTAAATGTGATCACGTCAAAAGAAAACAGAACTGGTGTAACAGAGCTCCAACTTTCTGAATTTGGTGTAATTTCAGAATCAAAAATAACAATAATACTAATGGATACCATATTGATTTTTTAAAAACTCTTTGAGTTTACTATGACATGAAGAGGAGTGAGATGACAAGCAAAAGGTTTTCTTGACAGAAAAATACCTACTAAGGAATGTAGAATGTAGCTGGGACTACAGGCATGTGCCACCATGCCTGCCTGATTTTTTTCTATATATATTAGTTGGCCAATTAATTTCTTTCTATATATAGTAGAAACGGGGTCTCACTCTTGCTTGGGCTGGTTTCAAACTCCTGACCTTGAGCAATCTGCCCGCCTCGGCCTCCCAGAGTGCTAGGATTACAGGCGTGAGCCACTGAGATATTATTTTTAATCTCATGTTTATTTATTGTTCAAAAGTCAAAACTATATAAAAGGGATTTATTCAGGGAAGTATTTTCTCTAGTTCTATCTCTACTACTTATAGGTCACTTTTTGTGAAATTCGTTTCTGGCTGTAGTTATACTGTTTTGGCATTGAGAAACCATATACATGTATGTTTAATTTATTGAACTTAATTTTTTTTCCTCTATTACTTCTGAAGCTGTAGTTTTGGTTGTAAAGATTTTCCTTGTGTCTAGCTTATAAAACAACTAATGTTTTTTTTCTAGTAATTGTATCACTTTTTGTCTTTTCTTTTTAAAACTATTTATTTATAACTTGGAATAATTTAGAATTTATTCTGGTATAGGGTGTGAGTTATAAATCAAATTTTGTTTTACTTTTTTCCAATCATTGTCCACTTGTCTCATTACCATTTATTTCATTCCTTTTTTTTTTTTTTTTTGAGACAAAGTCTCACTCTATCACCCGGGCTAGAGTGCCGTGGCATCAGCCTAGCTCACAGCAACCTCAAACTCCTGGGCTCAAGTGATCCTCTTGCCTCAGCCTCCTAAGTCGCTGGGACTATAGGCATGCACCACCATGCTCGGCTAATATTTTCTATTTTTACTTATCTGGCTAATTTCTTTCTATTTTTTTAGTAAAGACAGGGTCTCATTCTTGCTCAAGCTGGTCTCAAACTCCTGACCTCAAGCTATCCTCCCACCTTGGCCTACCAGAGTGCTTGGATTACAAGTGTGAGCCACCACACCCAGCCTATTTATTTAAAATTCTATTTTTACCCCAGTGATTTGAGATGACCATTTCATCTTACTCCTAGACTTTTCTAGGTACTTATTATTATTTATGGTTCTTTTTTTTCCCCCTATCTCATTGTTTTGCATAATCAAGTACCATTACTACATTGTTTAAATTATAGAAGCTTTATATTATATTTTGATACTGAGGGCTAACCTTCACCTGAAAAGGCTGAGTACTGCTATTCTTAACCTATTTATTTTACATATGAGCCCTAGAACAAACTTTTCTAGCTCCAGAAAGCCAAAAAATTTTTAAAAATCTGATACTTCCCCCCTAAAATTGACATCTTTATTAGGTTGAGTCTCTTATTAAAAAACAAGAGACCTTTCCATAAATAATGGAATATTTTAAATGAAATATGATTTTCCTACTTTTACCTACAAAACTGACAAGTAAGGCAAAGCAGAACTGCTTCAGTTTAAGATCTTGGATATCTTTTGATAAATAGGTAAGAACCAATTATGATGAATTTGCTCATGCCTTAAACATATGCTAATAGTTATGGCTATTATAAAGGCTCAGGTCTCTTATTTATAAATATTGCTTAGAAAACTTCCTAATAGTTATAAATAAAATTGGAATTCAGCTTAAATCACAAATCAAAATAAATTTTAAATATATTTAATTAAATCCAAAAGTCCAAACCATTAAATTCCACTAAAATTACATATAATCATTTAAAGCAAAAAATCAAACCATTAGATTTTTAGAACAAGATTTGAGTCACCATTTGAATCTTGAGTAGAATATACTTTTACTACGATCATTTAAAAGAAAAATAAATTGGTATGAACTACCGTAAAAAGATACTCAAGTAATATTGTTAAGTTAAAAAGTTGCAAAGCAATGTATATAGCATGATCCCATTTTACAAATGATAAAGTGTATTCATGTGCTTTTTATTAAATAATATGCATATCTATACATATACACATGCACACACACCCATATAAAGAATTCTAGATGTGTACACAGACTATTAACAATTGTTATTCTTGAAAAGTAGCAGATATGAGAGATAAGAAATTAGAGACTCAATGTTTGCCTTATATGTGTATAGTTTTATAATATTCAATATTGATTTTTAAGATAAGGATGTATTTCATAATACTTTTAACAATTTTTTAAAATTTAAAAATGAAAGCAATATAAAAATAAAAGATTGAAGGAATAAAAACAAAATATTTAAAATATTTAAAAATTTTTAAAGCATATGTAATATTCTATTACATGTAAAATCAAAATTTTTGTAGCAAATAACAAAGAAATTTGTATTTTCAATATGTAAACAGTCTGCTCTATTTATTGGTTAAGAAAATGCATCAAAAGCCAAGAAAAAGAATACAACAATTTTGATATACAAAAAAATCAGGGTTTTTTTGGCTTTTTATTTATTTTTAGAACTAGGATCTCACTCTGTTGCCTAGGCTAGAGTTCAGTGGTGCAAAAACTCCTGGGTTCGAGGGATCCTTCTGTTTCAGCCTCTGGAGTAGCTAACAGTACAGGTGTGGGCTACTGTGTCCCGCTGACTTTTTCTTTTCCGTAAAGACTGGCGTCTCATTATGTTACCCAGGCTGGTCTAGAACTGGCCTCAGCCTCCCAAAGGGCTGGTATTACAGGCATAAGCAACTGTGCCCAACCAATAATTTGTACATTACAAGTTAGTATGAAAAATATTGATGAAAATAATCTCATTAAAAATCAAAGGCACATACATTTTAATAAACCTAAGTGCTTCCCTCCCAATTAAATTACCAAAGCGTTTTTATTTACTGCTTATAGAGTGAAACAAAACTGCTCAGCTCTGGGACGGCTAGGTCAAATAGGATAAGTTGGCACAATCATTGGAAACAAGCATTTCCCCTTACATATTGAAAATTTAAAATGTTCAGATCCTTTGATGTGGTAGTTAAGCTTATAGGAATCAACTGAAAGGACATGGTCCAAAATGCAGCAAAAAGTCTAAAGAAACAACTAAAAACAATTCACGTGCCCCTGCTATTGAGAAACAATACAGAACTAAAATCTGACATCTAGTGTTCACTACAATAACTGCATAGTATTAACTCAACGTGATAGTCGCTTGGTATACAAGCAATAACTTAACAGTGTTCAAAATCTAAAGCATATTTTGCCTCAGAAAAACGTAGATCTGCTACTGGAAGAGGAAATTGCACATAAATTAGGAAGAAGAATACCTGGACATTAGCTACGCTTTTTGTAATTTTTTCAAGACTAGGAATAAGGGGAAGTGAATAAAAGTTCCCTCAAGATAAGAAGTTCCCAAGAACTGAACAAATTTGGGACAGGGCTGGGCACATATATAACACCAGTACTGCTGAGGTGGGACGCCGTAGGGAAATGAAGAGAGGTAGGAGTGGCTATCTTCCCTTTTTTATCCCATTCTTCTGGTACAAAACGTGACTGAGATCAGAAAAAAGCAAAGGGTTGTCAACAATTCGGTTTTATAGATAGAGCTAAGATTGAGAATCTTGCATTTTTATAAACTCGGGAAATGTGAACTAGGTTGTTAATTCTAGCTAAATTGATACACATACAAATATATATATACTTTATACATCTAGTATTTTCATTTTCCCCACCGAAATAATGTTAATGCAATCATTCCAGACACGAAGGAAGACATTTTTGTTCTTTGTGCTGTACTATTCTGTCTACTACCTTTCACTTTCAGTTCCTAGTTTTTTCCTTGCCCCTAGTGTTCACTGAGGTTAGGGACAATGGATACAAAACTTTAGGTGTGTCATAGCCAACTTAAGAGGATTTAATATATAATTATTTTTCATATTCTTCCTGGAAATTTAAAGCATCAAAAATTAGTGATTAAAAATGCAAAATCAGTAGAATCAAACCTTGTGTTATCAAAGGAGGTTCTATTCTAGAGGATGTGTAAATGTCCCTGACATTGCACTGCCTTATCTTACTCCCAAGGTTAGAGCAGATTGAATTATCAATTGTTCCCCTCTATATTTCATCAATGTATCTTAGGTAGGGTGAATGCTCATTGTTGCTAAAATATATAGATGCTAACTAAAACTAGTCAAGATCCATCCAGAACAGACAAGACAAGTACACATCTCAGGAGAGCTGAGCATGTTACCTGTACTGACTCTTATTATCATTACATCTAGCCATGGCCACACCATAAAACACTTGTTGTCACTTACCAAGGGCTCCTGTCTCTTCAGTAAAAGCCATAAGCTGCTTTCAGAACTATTTATCTTTCTGCTTACTCCATTTTCACCTTCACAGTTGAATTTCAAAGAGATTATTCTAATGCATACTTTTTTATAATTGCTCTGCATTGCTTTGCATTTAGTCCTATCACGTACATCTTTTCCATATCAGCAAGTGTAGTTTTCTAGTATTTCATAGAATTCCACTGGATGATTGTACTATATTTAATCAGTGAGTTATTTAAAATATTTAATTTTTTGCCTTTACAATGTTGTAATGAACATCCTTTTATATAAATCTTTGCATACTTTTTATTATACCAATAAGACAAATTTTAAGAAGTGGAATTTTTTTTTCAGATGCCAGGCTTGTTTTATATCAATTAATATTCCTTATTGCTGGCCGGGCGCGGTGGCTCAAGCCTGTAATCCTAGCTCTCTGGGAGGCCGAGGTGGGCAGATCATTTGAGCTCAGGAGTTCGAGACCAGCCTGAGCAAGAGTGAGACCCCATCTCTACTATAAATAGAAAGAAATTAATTGGCCAACTAAAATATATATATAGAAAAAATTAGCCAGGCATGGTGGCGCATGCCTGTAGTCCCAGCTACTTGAGAGGCTGAGGCAGCAGGATTGCTTGAGCCCAGGAGTTTGAGGTTGCTGAGAGCTAGGCTGACACCACGGCACTCACTCTGGCCTGGGCAATAAAGTGAAACTCTGTCTCAAAAAAAA
>VSMD01035841.1:0-86026 GCA_008750895.1 Mirza zaza
TGTCGGTGAGAAAGGGCTGTTCAGCTCCGGGAGGACAGGCACGGGGACAGGGAAGGAAAGGTCGGCCGTGCCATTCACATGCAACCCTGACTCCAGTATCCCGGCGTCAGTGGCAGGGCTGTCCTGAGGCTGGAGCTGAGGGTGACAGGCCACAGCAGCAGGCGTCAGGCTTTGTTCTTTCCGGCAGTCAAACCCACGGGCGTCCCCGGGACCCCGAGACATTCCCTTCCTCTCTGTTCCGGTTCCACGCCCATCAAGCCACCTCTTGACTCCCGCGTGGTCTGCGCACGTGCGGAGCGTGTGCCCACGGCGTGGGTCCCGTGTTTTCTGTTCCCCGTGACAGCAGTTTCTCACGCAGACCGATAAAGAGCTTCCCAATGAGCGCCTGACGCCCGCGTGGCTTTCTGAGGGCAGACGCACGGCTCGTGTTCACGCGTGCAGTACGCGCCGCGGGCGGCCGCGGTGTTGGCTGGCGGTGGGCAGGGGCACTCCGCGGTCGGGCTCGCCTCCCGTGCGTTTCAGGGGGGCGTTGGGCTCCTGGGACGGGGTCGCCGTGAGGGCTTCGGGAGGGCGAGTTCCTGGATCCTCAAAGGGGAGAGTCCGTTTCCTGCAGCCGGCCTTCTCCTTAGGCTGCCGTCTGGCAAGCCCTTCCCTGGGGACCGGGCTGCTGACATGGGGGCGCCGTGGGGAGGGGGGAGACGTATCTGGGGGTCAGCACTCTCACACCGAAGCACAACGTTTTCCTGAATGTTCTCTTTCTCTGAAAGAAATGCTGCACGGTGTGCATTCTATTCTATAGCATGCCCATTTTGCATCAATAGTGTTTTCATATGATGCTATCTGCCTACTGAACTTTGAGTGAAAGTGAAATGGGTGTTCTGGGAAGACAGACGTGGGGTGGCTTCCTGAGGCTGGCACCTGCAGAGACGGCCCGAGTGAACGTGAGGCGCCCTGCCGGAGATGCTGCTTAACTTGTGCAGTGTCTTAGGTGGCTTCCGTGCATCAGGGCTTTAAATAATTTTATGATTTTAAAATCTATTTTATGATCTTTGGCTACTTAACTTCTCTTAAATAGCATTATTTCTTTACAGCAGAAAATGAACTGATTGTTTTGACCTTTTAATGATGAAGTCAGATTGCTATACGGTGATTTTGGTTGCAGTGGGTACACTGTCCCTGAACGTTGTTCGACAGTGATTCTTTTCCATCCTCTCTCTCTCTCGCTCTTCTTTTTTTAAAAAATACCAGCATGGCCTCTGTTGCTGTCTAGTTAAATGGTAAATAATTGGCCCATATGTTTTGCGCACATTTTGAGGGTTACACTGATTACAGTAAGCATTTTGAAAACATGAACTATTCTATACATTTTACTAATTATAGTTCGATTTTAAAAGTTATTTTATTTATTGATGAGAAAGAAGAAAGCCCTCTAGATAACTAATAACCAGTGTGCAACCTTTAGAAATAAGAGAGGGATAGGGATATCTTGGAAGACAAAAAGGTACCATCTGCTCGTAGCTCATACAACATCTTGTCTCATATTATTCCACACTGGTTCTAAGAGCTAATAAATACCCTAAATGCAAACTTTCAGTAAAATATTACATTTTTGAGGCATTAAGCCATTCCCACATGATAGGATATGGTGATGTTTCAACACTAGGGTGTACGTAAAATAAAAACACTGATGTCTCGCTGCCTACGACATGACCAGAAAGCATGCTTGCACTTTCTCTTTCCCTATAGTTATTTTGCTCTGAGATACTTTCAAGGAAAGCATTGCATTAAAAAAATATTTTCTTTAGGAAAATTTCTATAAGCCAGTCGTTGAACTTTGAAAACCATCAGTATTTTACTATACTTCTTCCTCTGTTCATTTCCCAATCTCCCCGTTTTGCTGGAGAGTTTTAAAGTAAACTCCATACATTGTGTCATGTCACCCCTAATGCTTCAGGAAGGCTCTCAAAATGACAGAGAGAGAGAGAGAGTGCACAAAAGTGATAGCTAAAAAAGAGAGAATATTTTTTACGTATCCACAAATTAACAATAATTATAATAATTACTCAATATCATCTAGTATCTGGCCCATGTTTACGTTTCCTGACTGTCTAAAAATGCCTCTTTTCAGTTAGCTTATTCTATTCATGAGTCAAACAAAGTTAGATATGTATATTGGATCTATGCGATCGATGACATGTTTTGCGTTCTGTAGATTCTTTTAAATTTTGGTCACTGATTCCATCTTGGGGAGACGTGTCAAGGTCCTACTGTTGGGGTGTTTCTGCCTGTTTCTCCCTGTATCTCCAGAATTTCAGCATATTGCAAGTTGTTTTGATGGATTGCATGCAGACTTTGGTATTATAATGGACTTTTTGGCCTCTTGTAACTTTTCTCCCCACTCTGTATTCACTTTATTTTCTCTCAAGATTTCAAACCCTGCTTTCTCATTACTTGAATTTGCCTGGCATATTTAGGCATATTCTTTAATTTTTAATCTTTCTGTATCATTGTGATTTAGGCATGTCTCATAAAGCAGAGACTTAGATTTGCTTTATTCGTCAGTCTGAGCTTTTTTTCTTTCAGTGCATTGCTTTATATGTTTGACCTCAGCTCTGACACACTGATTTATTATATATTAATTGTTATCTAGAAAACGTCTCACCATGTGATTTGTTTTCCTCTCTCTTTTCCATCTTTAGTATTTAATATGGTTTGTTTTTCTGTTCTACTGGTCACCTTTGTGCTAATATTCTTGATAGTGTCTGAAGTTTCCTCTTTTCAGATGATGCCTCCACCATACTCTTCTCTGAGCAGCTCCAAAGCTACTATAACTTCCCCTTTCTACCCATCCCCACAGTGTCTACACATGTGATATTCTTTTACCCACAGTTAATGCCTATCGGACAATTAGTGACCCTATTCCTCCTTCCATTTACGTTTCCTGTTTGTTACTTTTATTATTTTACACCATCAGACCATATAAAATCTGTATATTCTTTCTTCTTGTAACCAGTTTCTATTGGACCCTGTGTCGAAATTCTTCAAACAGCTGCTGGGTTTCCAATGTTCATTGTCTGGCAGGTGTCTCAGAAAGGCTTTTGGTAAAATAATCCCTGAGTTCTTGAATAGTCACAACTGTTTTTCCACAGCCTTCTGTCTTAGCCCATTTTGTGTTGCTATTACAGGATACCACAGACTGGGTAATTTATAATGCACAGAAATCTTTTTGGCTTGTGGCTCTCTGGGCTGGGAAGTCCGAGACTGAGGGGGCTGCATCTGGTGAGGACTTTCTTGCTGCATCACAATGTGGTGGAAGGCATAGCATGGGTGAGAGAGGGAAGGGGCCAAACTCAGCCTTTTATCAGGAACCCACCCCCACAGTAACTAACCCGCTCCCAAGCTAACAGCATCAGTCCATCCATGAGGAATCCCCTCTTAAAGGGTCCCCCTCGACACAGTTGCATTGGCAATTAAGTTTCAACACACAAACTTTGGGGTACACATTCAAACCCTAGCACTGTCACATCTGAAGGGTAGTTTGGTTGGATATGAAGCCTTTGGCTCAGACTTTATTTTCTTGAGCATCTTGATAGGGCTGCCCCATTGTCTGCCGGTACAAAATGCTTGCGCTTCAAGGTCTGATTTATTTCTTTTGTTTAGGTCAGGGGTCCTCAAACTTTTTAAACAGGGGGCCAGTTCACTGTCCCTCAGACCGCTGGAGAGTGCGCACTGTGGGCCCGGGATGAGTTGGCTGCTAAGCAGGACAGGCAGCGGTGGCAAAAACACCTGGAAGGCTGGATAAATGTGTTAGGCGGGCAGCATGTGGCCCCTGAGCCATAGTTTGAGGACGCCTGGTTTAGATACACACAATTTTTTTCTTCATGTAAAAAATGCAATCATTTTATTAGAAAGTGTCTCAGTGCTGATGGTTCTTAGTTGAATTTCTCAGATATGGTCCTTTTAAAACATAGATTCAAATCTTTTATTTGGAGAAGGTTTCCTTAAATTATAGTTTAATGTGTTCATTGTCTTTCATTTTTGCGGGACTTTCTTCTTTGGGAATTTTATGTTGAATCTCCTCTGTCTGTTGTTCCAAATCTTTTGACACATTCTTTTTTTTTCTTTTTTCTTTATTTCCGTTTTGTTATTTTCACTCTTCTCTCTTCTAGCCTGCATTTCTCTCACTGTGCTTTCTGTGGTCTCTCTCTGCCCTTTCGTTTCTTTTAATTTAGCCTTTATTTCTGAAATGCTTTTTCTTTCATTTCTAGTTCATTCCTGAACTTTCTCAGTAATCTTTTCATGAAGTCATGTTTTGCATCATTCTAGCTATCTTGCTTCTGAATGGCTCTAATTCTGATTTGTATGCTTTTTCAAGCTTTATTTTTAGGATTCTTTTAGCTCATTTTGAAATCTTATGTTGCAGTTTTCATCTTCTTAATAGCCACATTTGTAGTATGTTTTCATTATCTGTTGGGACTGTATTTGGTTCGTTTTTTATCTTTGTCTTTGTATCTCTGTATGGGATTTTATTATAACCTGCCTTTATTTTCCATATATCAACTATCTCATAAATAAACGAAATAGTTTTCTTGGACTATCACAAGAGGATTCCTGTGTAGGGCTCTCTTCTCTATTGCTACTGTGAAGTATTTTTTTAAAAATGGCCTTTTCACATAGACACTTATCTGTCTCTCAGGGCTTAGCCTGGTTCACAGAAACTTCTGTCTCTCACCCTGCGCCGTCTGGAGTTCTAAAGGTTTTTCCTGCCAAAGCGGCACTGTCACCTCTGAACGTGTTTGTTCTGTGCTTTCCAAGGTCTAGCTCCTCCTTCTCTGGACGCTTTCGTCTCCCCGGGAATCCTCAGTGTTTCATTTTGGATCCAATTCACAGCAAGTTTTGCTTTTCCCTTTTTGCAGGGGGGAGATGAGGGAGGATGAGTCTCTGTCTTTCCAGAAGGGAGTGTTTTGGAATGTGCCTGAGATCCTTGCAAGCTAAGGCTGCGTCACCATGGCCTCTCACTGGCACCCTGTGGTCTCTTTGCACTTGTCCCCAGCTCAGAGTTTGTGAGGATGTCTTTGAACATCCCTGGCAATTTTTAGATTAATTGCTTTTGCTCCTGTGCTGTGAAGGCTCTTGTCCTTTTGGGGGTGAATACTTGTTGTCGGTTTTTGGGTCCTACCCTTTGTCCTTTCTGCCCCTTCCTCATCTCTGCTGGTCCCACATAGGATCTGCCGCTGCCTGGTGTTGAGGTGACAATGGTCCACGTTCTGGAGTACTTGGGGGACTCTGTGTCATCAGCTATCTGTAAGATCATATCCACGTTGCTTGGCTTTTTCTTTTGCTATCATAAATATCCTGTCTGGTCTTTATGATTAAACAAAGTCATGCTGTTGCCATATTTTTAGCATCAGAAATCTCAGTATATTTTAAATTGAGAAACATCGTAGAAAACATAGATTTTTATTTCTGGCATCGTTCCTCCTAGCTTTTCCATTATTGTCAATAGTATGGCCATACTTGAATGTTGAAATCTGAAACGAAACTACAGTAGTCCCCCCTCTTATCCTCAGGGGGTATGTTTCCAGATGACCCCCCATCTGCATGAAACGGCAGATGGTACCAAGCCCTATATATTATGATTTTTCTCATGCATACATACCTATGATAGAGTTTAATTTATAAATTAGGCACAGTAAGATATTAAAATTGCATAATAAAGTAGAGCAATTATAACAATATATCATAATTAAAGTCACGTGAATGTGTTTTCTCTCAATAGACTGTAATATTATAGAACTGTAGTTGACTGAAACCATGGAAAGTGAAACTATGAATGAGGGACTATTGTATTTGCTACAAACTTGCATGCAATTTTGACCAAAAAAAAAGTGGGCAAAGAGTTTGAATGTGTGTGGTTGGTTCTGGATGACTTGGATTGGAAGAAGGCTGGGAAAAATGGATTTGTCCTTCCTGTGCTAGAGATTGGTCTGGGACGTTAAGGTCCTCCTGAGATTATCTCGTTATTTCAGCTTCTCTTTAGGATGGGCCAGAAGAATAAATAGGTCATCCTTCCCAGAAAGTGACCAGCCAACAGGCATCCTTCAGGTTGGGCAGTAAAGGTTTAACAGACAGAGCTCTCTGCCTGCCCCTGTGAAAGGCAAAGACCTACAGCAGGAGCTGTCAGTTAGACTAAAGCAGGATTTTGGAAACATAAGCTGGTAAAAGTTAATTTCTTTGTCTCTTAAAGCCAACAGGAGGAAACGCAATCAAATGGATTAAAAAAACACAAAGAGATAATGGTGAGAAAATGAAATATTTAGCCGTGGAAGGTGGGAGGGGTGCACAGGAGTGCTTATTTTCCTGCCTCCCAAACCAAAGCAAGAGGAAGCTACATTTCAGGTTGTTTGCAAAATCTAAGACTGACTGACGACCTTGGGATTGCTAAAAATGTCTCTCCCGTGACCTTTTGGCGCTGCGGTCGGTCGCTGTACTTCTCAGAGTCTGAATCGGCGCCTGCCACGGCCTGCCGCCAGCACGACAGCTCAATGGGTAACAAGGACACGGAGAGGAGGACTGGCTCTTGTTTTTAACCACTGCCCACCTACGCACGCTTAAAATCGAGTTTCAAGCCCAGCAATGCAGACTGACATCAGCCTGGGCAACTCGGAATTCACTCCCTGGTTTTAAAGATTTTATTTGAGGACCCCAGGAGCATTTCCACTTTTTTGGCTGTGCTTATTGTTGTTCTCCACCAACCTGAGGACAGTTACTGGATTTTTAAGGCAAGTTGAGGACAGTTGCCACTACAGAGACCACTCTTAGCTACCAGAGAAGCCAGCTGGTCCCTTGGTTAAAAGAATGAGTGGGGTGAGGAACTCCTATGTCCATGACTAGAAAAATTTAATATAATTTTTACTATATGTAATATATAATGCATATAATATAAATGCCAACTCTTTGATATTGTGGAAATTCTGCTATGATAGAAATTCTGCTATGATAGAAATTCTGCTATGATAATTGAGTGATCCCCAAATTCTACTAGTTTAGTGTCATTCTTGGAGTTAGAAAGGTACTCATTTTCATTGAAAATTAAATACTAAGATGAATTTATGACTAGGCTAACATACACTTACAAATTCATTTACTCCTGTCACATGAACCCCCAAAATATATACTTATATGTGTAAACATATATGAAATATACATACATATATTTTAGGAAAAAAACAGAATAAACAGAAAAGAGAGAACATTTTGTTTGGCATATTTATATGCGCCACCTAGGAGAAGAAAAAAAAATGGCCAGCTCTGAAGCTCCCTTCATTCCATTATGACTTGGGTCGGATTGTCACGACTGGGGCACCAAGATGTTTGATTTGCTCATCTCAGAATACGGAACTAAAATCACGTTTATCATAAGACGCTTTACGTTTGTCTTCATAGCCCTCTCTCCGCTGCCTCATAAAACACACAGACAAATCTGAAAGGGTGATGCAATTCTTTATGTGTTCCTATGTTTTTTCTCAACCTAGTTGTTGAGTTCTAGAGAGAGGAATTAGCACAGTGCACCAGCACTGCCTCCGACTGAGAAAAAACTGACAGTGCAAGGCAAGCTTCAGACACTCAGAAGGACACATGCTCTCTGACGGAGTGCTTCATTTAAAGATCTCGTCTGATGACACGCGGCACTTAAATGGCAGAACCGTTCCCCTACGTAGTTGCCAGGGGAACAGCAGGGCAGTCTCCCATCGCAGCTTTCCCAGTGGCAAGACCAGGGAGCAGGTGGGGGGGGAGGGAGGACGGGAGGGAGCCTGGCTCGCGTGCACCGGCACAGGACTTCTCTGGAAGAGACAGCATCACATCCTCAGATGGGCTTTCAGATAACGCACCTCCTAGCGTGGAACTTCCTTTCATGTAAGCTGACTGGGGGAAATTTGAAAAGCCTCGTGCACAGTGAGAACATGAGAAGAGAAAGGAAGGAGCCAGGTTTAAAAAAGGAGCCAAGAGCGGCAGCCCGGAGCAGAGGAGGAGAACCGGAATTATTCAGGGTGCCTGTCTTCGTGCATGTTCCACAATGCAGGGTGACATTAATCTTGGAGAAGGAATTTAAATAAGCAGCTGAAGTAGTTCAGTGTTGACATGAATTTTTAAAATAAAGACTTAAAAAAAGTTTTGCGCAATCGCGAGATGACAAGCGGATGAGCCGAGATTGGCACATTGAGGACAGCAGGCAGACACTTCTTAAAAGAGTTTATGGCACTGGTTGGAAAAGATACGCTCGTCTATTTTACATCTTTTATTCCTTCTTACACATGATATTTAGAATTCTGCAGAACTCTCCTTTTTAGACCATAAAGGAGTACTATAAATGACTTTAGCAAATTCATGAATTCTAAGGAGGAGAAGGGGAAAAATAATAGGAGATTCAGTTTCTTTCATTTAGCATCTCGACACAAAAAGAGACACTCCATATGTGAGTGGTTTAAGAATAGTTTTCCACTTTAAACCTGTTCCTACCCTGCCTGGTGTAGCATCGCGGAAAAGCACATTGCTTCTGTCTGAATGGGGCTGACGGATGTTCAACTTATCTCGGGGCCCCAAACCCTGCGCATCCTCTCTGGGCCCCGTGGCCTCCCTGCTCTCCCTGCACAATGCGCGCCAGAGGGTGGCACGGCCTCCGGAGGTCCTTCTCCATCAGACGTGACTGTAACCCTTTGCACTCGCTTGCTTTTTTTTCTCGATTCCTTTATTCTGCTTGGGATTTAAGTTCTTAAATACCCCAGGCTTTACAAAGCGCGGCAGTAGAATAAAAAACTGGAGTTTCTTTTCATACAAACTTATTTATGTGGATTTTTTTGTATTTCAAATTACTGATACATTCAAAGAGTAATTTTAATCTCTATAATTTTTGCTAGCTGTGTCGAGTCACACTGGACCTCTGGGTGCAAAGGGGTTAATCTCTTCTGCCTTTTAAGGAGGAAGCTGATAGGGAGAGGCTGGAAATTGCTGGAACAGAGGCTTTTCACTTTTGGAGTTTCTCCCCCTTCTCCTTAAGGGGAAAGTATTTTATGGCTTGTTTGACTGTTGAGAAGAGAATATTTTATGGCTTGTTTGACTGTTGAATGGACCATAGACCTGACAGTACGTCAGAGTCAGTTACCTGCCATTCGTTACTCAAACCGCCTTCCTGGCTGAGCTTTCCAAAGAGGTGGACCTTGTATGGCCAAGAAAGGAATGAGAGCTCAGGGGAGGCTTCAGATACGCAGGTGTGAGAGCAGAGCAGCGAAGGGTGACTGGGACAACAGGCAGCCAGGATCCCCCATTCATTCATTCGACAAATATTTATTGAGCACCTTCTGTATGCCAGACACTATTTTTTGCTTGCACAGAGTGGTAGTACCACAACAAGCCAACAAGATCCCTGTGTCATGAAGCATGCTTTCTAGCAGGGGACAGAGATGAGAAACACTACCAATAACTGGATTATATAGCTCGTCATATAGGGATGGATGCTAAGGAGAAAGATAAAGGAAGAAAGGCAGATGGGGTATGCATGCGTGCATGTATATGTGTGTGTGTGTGTGTATACACACGCACGTGTGTTAGTCTGTGGGAATTATTGCAATTTTAGATAGGATGACCAGGGAAGGCCTTACTGAGAAGATGATTTTTCTGAGTGAGGACCTGAAGGAATAACAAACTTGTAGGAATAGCAAGTGCAAAGGCCCTGAGGTCAGATTGCACCTGGCCTGTTTGAGGAACAGTGATGAGGCCAGGTGACTAGAGAGGAGTAAGCCAAGACGAGGGTAGTAAGAGATGAGGTTGGAGGAGACACAACAGAAGTCAGATCATTTAGGGCGTTTAGGTAAGGACTTTGACCAGCGGTGGGGAACCTGGGGCCTTAAGGCCATGTGGCCTTCTAGGTCCTTAAGTGTGACCTTTTGACTGAATCCAAATTTTACAGAACAAATCTTATTTTTATTAATACATTTTTGTTCTTTTATATTTTTATTTTAGTTTTTAATGAATGTATTTAAAATACCAAAGAATAAAATAAGTTTCAATGAAATAATTCTCATAGATTGAGGGGCACAATTAGAACACTGGTAAGCCATAAGGGCTAAATTGATGGCTGCTACGCTCATGCTTTAGTTCTAACTTCCCCTGCCTGACTGGCGCCACTACTGCACGAGGCTGATTGGTGAGAGTTTATGGGGTGGAGTATGCCAGTCTGTTATCAGCTTTTGACATTGGTGCACTGTGTTTCTGTTTGAAGTAGAATTTGTGAATAGTAGCACAGTTCAACAGTAGTTTTTAATTCTGTCTGCTGAACGGCCCATCATGTCAAAGAAGACCATGAGAATGCTAAAGGAAGAAAGTAGATTTGTTAATGAGGATTGAGAATTGCAATATTATCTTGCTTCTGCTAAAGGTAAGATGATTTGCTTGCTTTGTGATACTGCAATATCAACATTAAAGAAATTCAGTGCTCATCAGCATTGTAACACTAATAAGAACCATAAATATTTTAAATTAGAGGGAGAGATGCAAAAGGTTGTATTGCAGAAATTAAAAGATGAAAAGCATAAGCAGAGACAATTCTTTCAAGAAGCAATAAGACCTGGAAACAGTGCCATGGAGCAACTTATAAAGTAAGTAGCTTATATAGTTGGGAAAAAAGAGAAGCCATTCAGTGATGTAGAAATTGTGAAAGAATGCATTGTCGAAGTTGTAGGATAACGTTTCAAAGTACAAACAACTGCCTCTTTTAAGGAGAAATGTGACTGATTGGCAGCATGAATTAGTCTTCAATTTAACAGAACAACTTCATGCAATACTTCAAAAGGAAAATGTATCTTATTCAATCATTTTGGACGAATCAACTGAGACTACGCACTCAGCTCAGGTTTTATACTCCATTCGGGTCATAAGAGAAGATTTTTTTTTTTTTTGCTACAAAAAGTTACTTGCTTTGGGCACTCTTACCAACACAACACAGGGAATAAATATCTTCAACAACTCTGAAGATAAATATCATGAAGTTGGACTGAATTTGGTAAATTTAGTGAGTATATGTACAGATGGTGCACCTTCCATGACAGGAAAACATGAAGGGTTTATTGCACAGATTAAAAAAAAAGTATGAACAGATCCAGATGTTCTCATTTCTTTTCATTGTACCTTGCATCAGCAAAATCTCTGTGCTAAAGCTTCTACTTTAAATGAAACTTTGCAACAAGTTATAAGTATTGTTAATTATATTCCTGCAAATGCAACACAGCATGGTCAGTTTTGTAAGATGCTAAAGTGGAATGATGAGGTATTCCTGTGGGTTTGCCATATCATTCTAAAGTGTGTTGGCTATTGCTGTGACAGGTGTCAGCCAAAATTTTATCTCTGCAAGAACACAGTTAAATTTTATGAAGAACAGAATCAGCAATGTGAATTATTGAAAGAAGATTTTTATAGGAATGCGGCATTTCTGTTTGATATCATGTCAAATCCAGACAACTTGAGTATTTCTTTGCAAGTTAAAACTAAGTCTATCTATGACAAGTGGCAAAGAATCCAAGCATTTTGAAAAAAGCTGTATTTTTTTCAAAACACTTCTTCTTCAAAAGGAAGTTTTAGATGAACATTTTCCCCAGCTAGCAAAGGTTATTGATGAGCAGAATGATATATGCAAATTATTTGAAGAATGCGTAGCTGTTATAGACCTATAACAGCTGGAGAATACGATGAAAGGTACACTGACTTTGAGAACCATGACATCACACTCAAATTAGCATGCATTTCATCCTCACCTAGTTGATATCACCAAGACACCTAAACAACTACAGATGGAATTGACTGAGCTCTCCTGGATGACATGTTAAAGTCATTATTTGATGCTAAGAAAGCCCAGTTGACATAGGAAAAATACAGTAGAATACCCATGCCTTCAGCAACATGCCCGAAAAATGATTTCTTGCTTTTCAGCCACTTACTGTGGCAAATCTACATTCTCCTACCTGACCCACATCAAGATGCCCTTAAGGTCACAAAATGACCGATACCCATCTAGAGGATCAACTGAAACTGAGGATCTCCACGCTGCAACCAAATATTCAAATGCTTTCCAACAAAAAAGCAGACACAACAAAGTCATTAAAAGGTTAGTTAACTTTAAAATTAACAAATAGGTTTTATTTTTTTTGAAGTTATTAAGAACATAGTAGTTAGATGTTAATAAAATAATGTACACTTTTAAGTGTATCTACTTTAAGTTTCTTGAATGCGGCCTTACTTGAATACAGCTAAATTAATGTGGCCTTCCCACATGAAAAGGTTCCCCATCTCTGACTTTGACCTTTACCTGGAAAGGGATGGCAGCCATCGGAAGGCTTTGGAGGGAGGAGTGGCGGCCTGATCTCCCATTTAAGAGGACTATGTTGAGCATAAACCGAAGTTGGGAAGGGCAGAAGAAGAGAGATTAGCTGGGAGATAAGTGCAGAATCCGGCTGGGTTTGTCAGGGAAGTGAGTGGCAGTTTGTGGGCAGTTTATGACCTGTGACATATCTTTTACAAGTTGGGTTCCAACCACCAGAGCCAAAAACTGCCTAAGCACTTCATTGTTTACCCAGAATCAGGCTGGCATGGAGAGGCAGGTGGAAAACCATTCCAAGTACAAGTGCATAGAGTGGCGAGTTGCCCTGCTTCTTGGCCCAGATCTCCCATAAAGGATTCCCGTGTTTACGTTGCGGGAGGTTTGTGGTTCCTTCCCATAATTGCTTTAAAAGAACCGCAGAGTCTGCATTCCACTTTTCACTTTCTTACCAAAACAGCGATTGACTTATTACATTTGTTTGGGAGCTTTGCCCATTCTAACAATTAAGCTGAAGTTTATAGGAAATTAAAAAGCCCTTTCAGAGGCTGGATTGGATCTTGGAACAGAAAAGGGACATCGGTGAAAAAAAATGGGTGAAATCTGAATACAGTCTGTAGTTTAGTTAATAACATGCACCGATGTTAATTACTCAGCTTGATAAATATACCACAGTTAATGCGGCAAACATAAAATGTTAACGTTAGAAGAAGCTGGGTGAAGGGTATATGTGAACTTTCTATACTATCTCGCGATATTTCTGTAAATTAAAAATTATCCCAAAATAAAAGGCTGATCAAAAAAGTTCTCTGAAAGGAAAAAGAAATCACACAAATGCGAAAATTTTGAAAGTTTTTTTTCAGAGATGAAGTTGGCCTGCAGATATATTCTGTACTTTTAGTAAGTTTTTTTTTTACCTACTATTAAGAAATAGGTTGTTATTACTCAAGTGGTACAGTTAGAAAATATAGTCTCTTTCATCATGTCATTTAGATGAAGTTGCATTTCAAATCCCTTGTTTGTCCTCTGCGTCAAATGCACACATGTCACTTACGCTGTCAAGGTTCTACTCTGCTCGGAAACAGATGCACTGCAAATCTGGAATTTACCAGTCCAGACTCTTGTCTCTTACTGATTGCCTTTCTTCTTGCTTTCCTCCAGCCTCCTAGCTCTTTGTTCGTGTTCTGCGTCATCCGCACCAAACAAACAAATGCAGCTGAAGGCAATGGCCTGGGAACTCCCAGATAGCCCCATTTGCTTCTTTCCTGAACCTGCACTCGTCCACTGTTCTGAAGCTTTGGGGAAAGACGTTTGCCACTGTGTTAAAAAAAAGAAAAAATCTGATCTCCTCAATGTCTGGTTGTTTAAACAGCAGTGATGACCACAAATGTCTCCAGGGAGGAGGCAAGCGTTGTGAGGGTGTGGGGCAGTCATAGATGTGAACACGCTGGCGTAGCCCACCTGGTCTGAAGACGGTTTTGGTTTTGATTATTGCTGAGAGGTTGTGTCTCTCCTAGAGCCTCAGTGGAAGCTTTGAGTCTGTCTCCAGACAAGGTGCTTTATAAATATATGTTGTGCGTTAGCGAGGTAATGTGGGAAAATGTGACCAATTGATATTTGAAGTATACAGTAACCAGGTGGGAACAAAAATTTATGTTTCCACATAAGGCGGAGAAAAGACGGATGAGATTTCAAGCCGACAGCGACTCAGGCGATGGTACTGTGGGGTCTTCAAGCGTATTTCTTAGTAACTAGGGAGGACTGCACCTAAATCACCACAGAAAGATGGCAAACAGAGCCTTACCCAAAAACCTTTCAGGAAGGACCTCACTGCTTTTTGGGGTAACAAATTCCCATGCCTTCCAGCACACGAGGCTAAGAAAGTTCTCACTGGTGTCTGCCTACTTCAGATTTCCACTGCTATAAACGAAGCCCATGGTGGATAGCTAAAATGAATATAAGCAGACTCATATGACTCATATTCCAGGGAAGTTTTAACGAAATGTTTGAGATGCAAAGACAAAACCAAATTACTAACATGACTTGGTGTAGGCAGACAATGTCAGGCCCACACACACGTGCAAAAAACACGGGGAGGCGGAGCGTGTAGTGACGGCCATGACTCTCTCCTCCATGCCTGGGGTGTCCCGGGTCCAGGCAGAGAACGGCATCTTCTTGGACCCTCTCAGCACAACAAGCAGCGCACCTGTGACTTGCCGATGGCGCTTTCTGCAGGGAGCTGGGGGGGTCTGCCCAGGAACGCTGCGGCTGCCAGTCCCCTGGCCGCTCCTGCCACGCCCTGGGGCAACTTTTTTCAGGCCTCTCGCAGCAGCCAAGGACGCTAGCTAGACAACGGCATCTTTCCCCCCACATTACAAAACCAAGGACGGTGACCAAAAAGCTCCTCCAGAGTGCATGACAGACAGCTCTCGGCTTCTGAAAGGCGGGAGAACTGGGAGAGCCCTGGCGTCCAGCCCCGCCTGCGTCCAACCCCAGAGCCTCTGCTAACAGCAGGTTAAAGTGCCACGATGAAGCCGCCCTATCCAATACTGTCCTTGCTTTGGCACACTCTTCTCTCCAGGGAAAAGCCACAGTAACAGCATTAAGCAACAGTATGCTTTAAATCTGGGACCTGGAGCCACTCAGCTCTCTCCACTTTAGGTCACAGAGTGAAACCGAATAGCGGCGTTCAGAGGTGGAGAGTTTGGTGCTCATTTAAAGGACTGCAGTGGCCGCGCGTCTCACAGCTGTGCCCACCACGAAATGGGTTTCTGCGTGGTCCGCACCGCACACCCCGGCTAGGGGCGCGGCCAGGCCCCCACGTGCACGAAAAGAGGCTGGGCATTCCTTTACCGGGGATGACTTACACTCACCTTGCCTGGCTGCGGGGGGAAAGGGCGAAGGCTTTAGCAGTCCCTCCCGCCCTGGGCCCGGGGGAGGACCGCGCGCTCCAGGGCGGGGCAGGGTTTCTGCCACCTTTCCTCACCTCCCCCCATGCGGCGGGCGGGGGCTCCACGGGCGGGTAGTACTTGGGCACGTCCCAGGCCACCGCGGCCATGAACCACTTGAAGTCCTTGCACTTGAGCTGTCTGCGCAGCTCCTTCTGGGCGGAGATGTCCCCGGTGGACAGGTGCCTGTACTCCGGCCGGCGCTGGTAGATGTACTCAGCGAACTCGTCCATCCAGGTCTCGGCCACCCGCTTCAGGTTCTGCGCAGCAGCAGCAAAAAAAAAAAAAAAAAAAAAAAAAAAATGTCATGTATTGGCTTATGCGCTCAAAAGCTGGTTTTAGTTGCACCAGAAACTGAACAACGAAAAGGAAAAGACACTGATCGGGCAACCTCAGGCAGCTCCCACCTGCGGTATGAGCCACGAGAGCTTTCCTGAGCGCCAGGAATCGGGGATGGTCAGCCTGCCGAGCTGTGCACAGCTCTGCTTCTGGCAAGTTCGGTTGCCAATTTGTTAATTTATCAGAGCCAGTAAAGACTCAGCTCACGAGTATCTCAACTTTCTCATCACTCCTGTTATTCCATGATTGTAAATTTTTTTTTTTTTTATTTTTCACACGGAACTAAAGGTGTTGAGACCAGAGGGAATGAAGTTCCTTGGATGCATGGAATTGCTCAAAGCATTTCCAGGAACGGGGATCTTGGAAAGAATGAGGACAAACAAGCTGTTATTCTTTTCTCCCTACTATATATATAGAGAGAGAACCCGGCATTGTGAAAGTCAAAACCTTGTACTCTGACTCTTCCCTTGTGCAACTCGGATGCCCGTGAGAATGTAGTCGTTTACTGCGTGCTGAAGTTGGGCTGGGGGAAGCACCGAGCCAGTCTTTCTACAGACGTTTCCCCGGGTAAGGGAGGAGAAGGTTGAACTCGGGGCATAAGCAGGCCCCTTAGGGGTAGGAGGGTGTGTGGATTCAGGATAGAAGCTCAACCTTTCCTTCAGTTTTGGGATTGAGCAAGTTACTTATCCACACTGGTCTCAGATTCCTCACCTGAAATGGCAACAGTAACATATACCTGCATCGCGGGGGAGGGTGTAGGACTAGTCAAGGCAACACCTGTAAAGTGCTTAGAATAATACTTGGCACTCAATAGGGTCCTATGAACAGTAGCGCTGTTATTGGCAGTCGAGAGAGTGCAGGATTAGACATTGGAGACCTGGGCGTTGAGCTTGGCAGCACATTAACAGGACTGTTGCTGTGGCCCTTAGGAAAGGGCCAGCTGAGACGTGCCTTCAAGCTCCACGGTGCTAAGTGGCAGAGAGAACAACTGCCTTTGTCTAGAAGGCATCAGTTTTGATGCCTCCAGCTTGTGGCACGTTTTCGTAGGCTGGTGTCCCACAGCCTCTGCTTCTTGTTTTCTGTTTAAGTTCTTTATTTTGAACGCTTGATTGGCGTGAGCACGGACCTACTCTGGTTTCTTATTTGCAGATGAAATGAGCATAACAGCCAGACATAAGAGACTAGTGGATTTGGACTCGCAGTCATTGGTATCTTGTTCCTGACGGAACTGTACATTTTTCTTGTTCTGCCCCCCACCCCCACCCCTGCCTCCAGTGTCTCCTGTCTCTGCCCCTCACCCTCCGAGGATGCCTTGGTTACTTCTAGTCGATGGTGGGCACAGAGAAGGGCTCAGTTAATAGAGCAAGATGCAGGAAAGAGATGGAGCCACAGGGACTGCTCTGATTACCGGTGTTCCTTCCTAAGGTGCAGTGCACAGATGGGAGGGCAGGGCAACGACACTGAGAGTGTGAGAATTGTTCCCTGAGGGACAATTATTTGCTGCTCTCACGCTGCCACCTCCCCATCAGCACTCCTCCCCGCCTCCACTCCTCGGACTCCAGCTTCCCTTGACAGAAGATCAAAGTTAACATCCTTTTGTACTATCCCAGCCCTTGCCATAGATTCCGAATTGCCTGGTTCATTTGGGGACAGGAAGGGAAACATATAATGTCTTGAGGCTCCTGCTCTGGGCGGTACTGTATACTACAGACACACATAAAATCTCAGTGTGGGTCTGCGGTATCGTCTCGCCATTTACATTGCATTTTGACAAACGCTCTCTATGAAATGCATTTTATTTTCATTTGTCCTCAGAACATGTTTTTTTGTAAGGACTGGCAGAAAGATTCAACGATAGAATAGAAAATTAGTCAATGGTATTAAAATGTTACTTATATTCAAACTTGATTTTTAGGCTGTCGTTCCAGCCTTTTTTTTTTCTAAACAGCAATTATTAAAGTGGAAATATTTAATTTTCACCAATTTATGCCTGTCTGATAAGTGAAAATGAGTAAAGTCAGGAGAATAGCAAAAATAGAGGCTAAGAGGCAAATTACCCAGGAATAATGAGAAAGTGACTTTCTTTAGAGGAAACATGCCTTAAAAATTCTGGTTGTTTGCCAGGAAGATTTTTCACTAAGGAATCTATTTTGACTTGGATAAAGAAGCACTTTTAGACTGTAAGTATCATGAAATTAGGGGTAGATCCATTTTTTTTTTCTTAAAAGGTCTACTGTCTTCCATGGTTCCAAAAACGTGTATGTGCTCATCTGGGCATGTTCATTATTGAATTAATAAAAGACCATATTATGAAATGAACGTGAACAAATTCATAGTGTGCATAAGTAGCTATTGGTAAAGGCACTAAAGTAGGAACCGTTTAAAAAAGTGCTGGTGTTAAGGGGTAGACTTTTGTTGCTTTGGATTTTTGAAACAGAAATGGGAATTATTGCAAAAATTCAAAGAGAACTGACTAATTCAGATGCATTCAACTGGCAGGTATCCCTGCATTATCATGTTCTTTTCGAGTTGAAAGACACTAAAAGCTGCAGGTTAGGTGGGCTGATTTCTCAAGTGCTCCAAAGGGAGTGGCTGGATCATGGACATACTCCAGGGATAATGTCAAAAATCATCAATTCCTTTTTATGTAGTTTCCCAGGAGATAGTAAAAGAGAAACAGCCTAATAATTGCAAAGACTGCAATAGCCAGTTTCCCTCTAGCTATGAGTGTTCCATAAACATTTAAATATAAATAAAACATTCTGACCACTCTCCAAGGTCCCTGATGACTCATCAGACACCTTCGATTATAGATGGTCTGTTCTCCAAATGGAATTTCCTATCAGGAGGAAACGTCCTAAAGCACAAATTATTATAGTCAAGAAATAGCCCAAACTCCTAAACCATCCACATGGCCGGCCAAATAAAATCACTCCGAGGTCATTATCCTGGAAATAACGAACACCATGCTAATTTGTCACAGGCATCGTGAATCAGCACGTAGTTTTTGGGAAAACACTGGGCCCGCAGCTGAGAAATACTGCAAGCAGTTACAAGAAGAGTTGGGTTGGCCTTTTAGAGGTTGTAGAAATAAATTGATGCACTCCAGGAAATAGTATAATCATATCCTCATTTGAGCTCATTGAGGGTACTTATCTAGGAACACATACACACACATTCAAGTACCTGGAGGTAATGGGGCAGAACACAGTAATATTTCTCACTTAAGCATTCATAGCTGCATAAACATGTGCAGAGTCATGAAAGAGAATCATCCCAATAACATTTTTTCCAGAGAGAGTAAAAGAGAAAAATAAATTGATCCAAGTCGTGTCATCTCTGAGATTGAATGAACGTTGGTGTGGGTGCTGTAACATCCACGAAAAATAGTTATCAAGAAGAAAGGAAGAGTCGAGCATGAACGCCGGGAGATCTACGCACGTAATCGTTTCCTCCCAACTATCAGGAGTGACATCTCTACAGGCTATCTTGTATATATACAGAGGCGAGTTAGCTGGGATTCCTGGTCTTTGAGATTTAAATAAAAGTGCTTTAACCTCAGCTCGCCTGTCCTTGTCCTCCTCAAGAGTCCTGTGGATCCCCGTGGGTGTGTGCTCACAAGTTCGGCCTTCACTTCGACTTCCTGTTGGGGGACCTTTCCCTCATGCTGCCCTGGCCTTGCTCTCCTCTGCCCTCCGTCCTGCAGAGGCCTGTGTGGGCGCGTAGGTGCTTTTCCTTGTCTCTCAAACACTTCCGGTGCAAACACTTCCGGGAGGTCAGCTGGGTGTAGATTTTTTACTGACTGTTTTTGGGCAGTGGCAGAGACTTGCAGGACAAAACGGCACCGACGGTTGTTCAAGATGTACTGCGTTTCCCCGAAAATAAGACAGGGTCTTATATTTATTTTTCCTAGAGAAGGCACGCTAGGGCTTATTTTCAGGGGATGTGTTATTTTTTTTAAGTACGGTACAACCATCTACATTTATTCAAATAGAGTGAAGTCGTCTTCTTCTGGAACATCGTCATCACTCTCCAAACCCCGAATTCCATCCCGAATTTCTTGTGACTCTATTTCCTTTAGAACCATCGGCCCCGATCTCTCCTGTGGAGCACTAGAGCTGTCACGGGGCGGATGAGAAGGGCTGCTCGTCGTCTTTCCCGCCCCGAGACGACACGCACGGGTTGTGCAGACGCGCTGCGCAGCCACGCCCGTCCCCAGGGCTGATTTTCGGGCTGGGGCTTCTATTGCGCACATGCTTAGAAATCCTGCTAGGGCTTATTTTACGGGTAGGTCTTATTTTCGGGGAAATACGGTAGTATTTGACCCCTCGGGTTCTTTCCAATCCTTTGGCTGATAAAAGGGAATTTCTCCCTGGCCAGGGAGAAATGTCTTTTGGATTCCTGCCCTGGTGCAGCCGCCTCAAATTTCCCATTGTGCCTCCTCGGGAGGGCTGCTCCGGAACACCACGGTTCTCCCCTTTTCGTGCCGAGCAGTGCAGCTTTCTCACTGTCTCTGCTCCTCTTGGCCGAACTCTGAGGACTGCCTTTCCTTCCATAACCCAAACGTCCCTTCCAGGCATTTTGC
The DNA here is from genome assembly GCA_008750895.1 of Mirza zaza. Taxonomy (NCBI): domain Eukaryota; kingdom Metazoa; phylum Chordata; class Mammalia; order Primates; family Cheirogaleidae; genus Mirza; species Mirza zaza. The sequence continues at coordinate 20,240 of VSMD01035841.1, forward strand.
TAAACAGGATAATTCCCCTAAAAGAGATTAAACGGGTGGCCCTTGAATCATACCCCACCCCAACTCTGTTCCCTAAGGGTGTTGAGGACACACTCCACGATAGGTCCCTGACGGTTCTGTGGAATTTTATTCTCTCAAAATCTTTTGCTTCCATGAACTCCTCTGTTCATTGCCTCTGAAGAGATGCAGCTTCTCCCTGCCTTTGTGTGTGCCGCTCCCCTGCCTCAGTGCCTCCTGCTGCTTTCTGATCCCACCCACGCTTTGAAACTCTTTGCTTATTCCTGCTAACTAGAGTTGCCTACACCGTGTGGCACACAGTTAAGTGTGAATTTCAGATCAACAACAGATAATTTGTTAATATTAAAATTAATATTTCAATTACTTAAATAAAATTTTATTTATGTTTAATAGTTAATTAAAACGAAATATTTTAAATACTTGTATTATTAACATTTATCATATGGGACATATTTATATTAAAAAGTTTTTGTTGTTGACCTGAAATTCTAATTTAGCTGGGCATCCTGTCTTCTAACTTGCTGAACCTGGCAACCCTGCTCCCGATAAACATAATTCGCGCATAATCTGGGCTCCACGAATGTTTTTTAATCCACCAAGTAAGTGACTATATGTGCAGAATCTGGCATATCTTGATGCTATTGCCAATGCATAGCGAATGTTTTGCCTCTGTGGAAATTATTCTAGAGAGGTTTCACGCGGTTCTCTGCAGAGAAGCCTGCCCTAACACACAGTTGATACAATGCAAACACGCATGCAATCCTGCGGCTCTTTGGTTTCCAACCGGGACGGCCCTGCAGCCTCTATCTGGGAAGCTAGCAGGGGCAGCCACAGACCGAGGGGGAACAGCAGAGCTCACTGGGGCTGCTGGTGAGGGCTCAGCAAGGCTGAGCAGGGGACTGCTGGGGGCTGCATGCTTACCTCAGTCTGGAGGGAAGCAGGTAGGGGCTTTCTGTCTCTGCACAGCTGGGCTGGGTGCAGCCAGGCCCCAAGTTCAGTGTGGACAAAGGAGAGGGGAGAGAGAATCCAAATCCATTCAAGTTGGCTCCAAGAGGTTTTCGTCTGTTGGGATGTACGCAGCATGGGAGCCATGCAGCTACTGAGAACGACAGCTACTAGAGCTGAGGAATACGTTTATTTTGGGGTTTAGAAAGCAAAGAATTTCCCTGTTTTTAAAAGCTGCAGACTTTCCTACTCCTTGAATGATAAATGAAATAAAAACTGTTATTTTGAGCGCACCTGCTGTGTACAAGACACTGATGGCCTTCTCTATTTTTATGTCACCCTTCTGTGGTTCTTTGTCTCATGTTACCCTTTTCAACCCAAACCAATATTAATTTCTCCTTTCTCTGTGTTGCCCAAATAAATACTTGTTAACACGCTTAGCACATTCAGCCTTATAATAGAGGCCTTTAGAATTCAAGTCTTATTTTCTTGCACTCTCTGACACTAAATCTTCCTTAATTCTAATAGTCATCAGGTCTTTAAATTGATATTTCATCAGGAACATTAAATCACATTTCGAGCTCAGATCGTAAGAACAAATTTCCAGCTCTGACTGATCATCTTCATTGCACGGCACGAGGAAAATAGATAGTTCCATTTTTCCTGCTAGTTCACGAAACTGCATAAATCTGTCCACTAATTATTTTTTTTTGCCAAATACATTTTAGATCCTACTGCTCGATTATCCTAAAAATACAATCCCTGTTGAGTTTCTCAGTGTAGTTTTGGGAGTTGATTGTTTCTCTGGCCGTGAGGCTGCCCCGTGCTTGTATTTGTGTTATCTGGGCTGTCTCAGCTTGCTAGCGTGCATCCAGTCCTTCCTGCAGGGTGGGATCGTTACGTGTGCAACCACGCGATCCCAATCCACAAGCTGTGCTTGTGTCTACATCAAGCTATTATATTATGGTGGGTTGAGTAATAGATTTCTCTTTCTTCAACTATACACACACATATATATATATTTTGGTGTTTTTGCCCCAGAAACTGGTGATAACTAGCAAAGCCAATCTCGCACAGAAACAGTTTCTTAGTTGTCACAGTCACTCCTACATCAAGAAATTGTGTATCCCTCCTAGCCCATGATTTTAAAAATTCAGCTTTGATTCGAGTGCATTTCTTGTCTCCTCTTTGATGCTTAAGAGTGGCTCAGCAGTCCCGCCCCAAGCCTTTTTATCATTGATAATATGATAATGTCATCATGGGCACAGCTCAAAAGAGAAGCTCTTTAAAGGGAGCCCCGACCTCTCTGCGATTATTCAGCAGAGCTCCACTTTCCTCTGATCTGAAGTCCTCTTTGAAGTCAGTGGGAACCTTCAGTAGGAGGAAAGGAGGCTAATCCAGCCCCCAAAACGGGCTTCTCTGACAGGCAATTTCCTCTTCCTTCTTCCCCAGGGCTGAGTGAGCTGTTTGCAGGTGGTTATCTGCTTTGGCTGTCTTGAACAAGGGTTAGCTTTTTCTTTGATTTTATATCTCAGTTGTATTTTTGTCCCAATATTTTTGGATATTTATGGTAGGGTTTACGGTAGCATTTAATGCGGCCTTTAGATAAAGGACAAACACACAAAAACAGCTCCCCAAAAGATTGAACTTATTTACAAAAAAAATGCTTGTAGGCCTGATTTTAAAATCAGCTTTATTGAGGAATAATTGATACACGAGAAAGGGCTCATATTTAAAGCATACAACTTGGTACATCGTGACACATGCATATTGTAGTGAAACTGTCACCACGATCAAGATAACGAACGTGTCCATGAGCTGCAAAGGTTTCTTCGCACCTCTTTGAAATCCCTCTCCCCATCTCCATTCCCGGCACCGCTACCCTCCCCAGGCAGCTACTGGCCTACTTTTTGTCACTCTAGTTTAACTCGTATTTTTTTTTGGAATTTTGTATCAGTGGAATCATACAGTGCATGTTCCTTTTGTCTGGTTCCTCCAGAGAGAGCACCAGGAGCCAGAGGGTGACGCTCTTGGGAGCAGTGGTGGTGGCATGGCTGCTCCTGCAGCGTCAGGGGCAGGGCACAGAGGCCAGTGGAGGCAGAAGCAAAAGCAGCAGGTCGGGGATGCAGAGGGTACACTTCTGCCAACGGGCACACGCAGCCATACGGTGCAGACCTTGGGGTCTCTGGAGACACTTGGGGGACAGTCCGCAGGGCGTTCTTTCTGGCACTGATATCTCATCTTATGCGCATCACAACTTTGGCATAAAAGGAAGTATGACCTTATTTTTAGGTGATCCTTATCCATCCATTTGCTGTTTTGTATAAATCACAATGGGCGTTATCTAGCCACCATCCGCAGAGACTATCAAGAGTTTTGGGCCCCCATAGGATCGTCCAGAGCAAGCTGTGGTCAGACCACATGGTGCCATGACATTTATTCCAGCAGACACTGTTCGATGCTCCATTATTTTCAAAACAGGCAGAAAAAAGAAAACTTCGCTGTTTCCAATTGCTCATTGTAGGTCCTTAGATCGAAAGTTACGTCTGTTCGAATTTAAGTGATCTGTGAAATTTTATTTCTGTGAACTGTTTTCAGAGTTAGAACACCAAAAGCATCCAGACACCACAAAGCTGTCGTTTGGTTTTTGATCATTTCTCAGTTTACAAAATACCAAGTGGAATGACTTTCTCCATCTCAACTGGCACTGAAAAGCAGATATGCTGGGGCTGGGATTGCAGTTGGAGATGGAATTCTTGCCAGGAACTAATAAACTATTAGAAACACGGGTGATTGGGATGGAAATGAAACAGCAGAGTCAAGTGCAGTGCCGTTGTGCGTTTGCACATCTCATGGTAAGAAGCTAATTCCATGAAACCGGTCCCTCCTCTCCAGGTGCTCCTGTGACTTCATCATCGGACTGGGGGCCTGGAAGCAGAGTTGTAAAATGGCCAGCTCTGCCGCCCCTCGCAGGAGTTGCATTTTTGGTTATGGCATACTAAAATATTTTAATTTGCTTAAATTTCAGCAATGCCAGTTTGTAGCAGCAGGGACCTATATTGTCTGAGCCACCGTTCTCCTTTCTGAGGCTCTGGTGGAGTTGCAAATACAGGGAAGTGTTCGGTTCTAATGGGGATAATGATAAAAATGCAATTATAATTCCCCCTAACCCACAAATAGGGCTCACCATGCAGTTTGTTTCTCAAGTCCTTTGAAAAAAGAAAACTATAGAAATGCTAAATAACAGCATAAAGTGCCAAGGTGCTCAAGGTAAGAGAAAGAGAAACCAAAAAGACTGGGAAATGTACCCGTAGGAAATAAAAGATAAATCCTGTTTTAATTTCATTAAGGATGACAGAGTAAAAGTCATGATCAATCATGACAGCCAATTATCATGGAAATACTTAGGACCACCATTTAAATATGATATTTACTCTATAAAAATATTCCAATAGGTATAAACAAAAAGTAATGTAGAATGTTGGTCCTCATATGATAGCCCAAGAAATGCTGAATATTGTCCCCATAGCTTGGGGACTACCTGACTCCATTACAAGCTCTGTTTTGCACATTAGAAAGCATCGGATAACTGATTCACAAGTCAGAGCTGAGCTGAAACTTGGGAAGACCCCGAGGAATATTTGAAACAACTGAATTGAGCAAAATGTCTTGATTTGAGGAAGCACATATCATCTGTGGGAGCTTTTGAGGAAAAATACATGTAAAGCAAATAAATAGGAAGAAACCAAACTAAAAGATAGTTTTGTGGGAAATTGCTAAGTTTTAAAATAATGCCATCTTCACCCACCATGTTCTTTTCACGAAACTTCCAAATGGCAGGAGGCTGCACCCATCAGCGATTTGCTACACAGCTTTCTTTTTCAGTGTTTATGTTTGGCACGAAAATTCTATGCTCTAACTCATATTGTTCAAAAATTTTAAAGACAATATGTGATTCTATTGTTTATTAAACAAAATATACGGGTACCTAAAAAATAGACTCCCCTGGGTTAGGAATTAAGGGAGGAGACAAGGGCCAAGCAGTGGAGAGTGGATTTGGGTCTCACGTTTTCCTGTTTCCTCTCGGCAGGTCCTTGGCGGACACAAGAGATTCACTTGGCCTTGTCTTCCCGTGTGCAGCACAAGCAGGAAGTGCCCTGTGCTGTAAACGCGTGAGTGTGCGCGCTCTATCAGCACTGTCTGCCAGCAACTCGTCTGGGAGTAGGGGTGTGTGCCAAAGTGAGGAGACATTCCATTACTTTCAAAGCACAGGCTTCATGTAATTGGCAAGGCCCCACGCTATGGGTTCAGAATACGTAGTGTGCTGTATGAGTTGCTGCCTGGCACACAGTAGGCACCTATTAAATATTCAGTGGTAGAATTTCTCCAGCCCTAGCCTTCTTGGAGGCTAGAGAAGACATTTATCTTCACAGCACGCAATAAACGCATCAGCGCTCAATGATTTACTGAATCATTATTGTCACATAATAAATTTATGATTGATTTTTAGGGGAAATATCATAAAGAATAATGAAATATCATTAAAGGCAGATGCCTGAATTTCTTAAGGAAAAAGCCCCATCTAAACAAAAACTATTATATTTTAAACTGTGGCCAAAAGGAGAGAGAAGCAAATACATGATTGTTGCGTGTGAATCATCTTTAGTTCCTGCCACAAGGATTAGACAGTCTTGTTAAAAGAAGGCTGGCGTGGCAGTTCTAATTTCAGACGATTTAGTTTTTAAACCAACAAAAGTAGTGAAAGACAAAGAGGGTCATTATATAATGGTGAAGGGCACAATTCAACAAGAAGAGATAACAATTTTAAATATATATGCACCCAACTTAGGTGCGCCCAGATTCATAAAGCAAACCTTACTGGAGCTAAGCAAATGGATTAATAGCAACTCCATAATCACCGGAGATTTCAATACCCACTGACGGCACAAGACAGATCCTCCAAACAGAAAATTAATAAAGAAATAATGGACTTAAACGAAACTCTAGAACAATTGGGTCTGACTGACATTTACAGGAAATTCTACCCAAAATCCACTGAATATACGTTCTTCTCATCAGCTCATGGGACATTCTCTAAGATTGATCATATCCTAGGACACAAAGTAAACCTCAAGAAATTTAAAAAAATAGAAATCGTGCCATGTATCTTCTCAGATCACAGTGGAATAAAAGTAGAAATCAACCAAAACAGAAACTCACATTTCTACACAAAAACGTGGAAATTAAACAACCTCCTACTAAATGATTACTTCATAAATGAAGAAATCAAGATGGAAATAAACAAATTCTATGAAGAAAATGACAATGGAGAGACAAGTTTATGTTATATATATATATATAATTTATTTTTGAGACAAATATATATATAATATATATATTATTTATGTTCTGTCACCCCTGGCTAAAGTGCAGTTACGTCATCATAGCTCACTGCAGCCTTAAACTCCTGAGCTCCAGCGATCCTCCTGCCTCAGCCTCCCGAGTAGCCGGGACTACAGGCGAGCACCGTAGCCAGATAATTTTTTCTATTTTTAGTAGGGATAGGTCTTGCTCTTGCTCTTGTTCAGACTGATCTCGAACTCCTGACCTCAAGCAACCCTCCCAGAGTGCTGGGTTTACAGGGGCAAGCCCTTTGTTACATTGTGAGGAAGAATTAGAGGTAGTTATTGTTTTCACAGGAATTACCTCTGCACAAAATTCCTAGCCATTTATGCGGGCTGAGTCTTTGGGGAAGAATCCATCATTTTTTGCTTTTCAGGAGGAAGGCTTCGTTAGGCCACCGTGTCCCTGAGCTCGTCGACAGTTTCAAATAAAGCACCTGTACCCTACAGTTTTAAGAGCAGTAGGAGGAAGTGCCGACTGCCGTGGGTGTCGGGGCTGTCACACTACAGCTCCCGCTGCTGCTGGGCAGCTTTACGGGAGTAACTGTTTTACAGTCGTCGGGGAGAAAGGTCAGTTTGTGGGACCGTAGATTTCCCATTCATCACCATACTTTACAGCCTTGTCGGTGATTTTATTTTCGGATCTCAAACTAGTCATTTTGGGCTTGTTAACGCTTTTCCTCGACTGATACATTTTTCTGACATGAACGAGGGCGCGCTGTGTGAGGCAGACGTTGTGTTCTCTGTCGCAGCTGGTTCAGAATGGGACGGCCGAGGCCACGGTCCGCAGTGAAGAAGCATTCATGCATTGACTTGGGGCAGCGTCCGGCTTCTGCATGGAATATTCGCCTCCTCGTCCTCCTCCTCCTCCTCCTCTCTACACATCTCTCCACCCCCACCAATTTGGAGAGTCTGAGGTGATCACTGGAGTCAGCAGAGCTGGACGTCACCAGGGAGATGGCCCCAGAAGAGAGGCATCTCGGGAGGTGTATTAAGAAGTCGTTTCACAGTTGACAGAGACAACACAACCAGACCTCAGACGCAGCCCTTGTGCCCATGAAACACGGTAACCACAGGACATCTTCAAAGGTCATGACATTCGGCCAAGAAACCCTAAGTGAACACATGAAGCCAAGAACACTTGTACCAAGTGTACCAACTTGTACCAAGACTAGTGTAGCCTACTGGATCATTAAACATAATCTGTTAAAAATCACTGCGTATGTAAAATAATGCTATAGGTCCATAATCCCACCTCTGCCCACGCACCGTTTAACCTCTAAGCCCTTCGCTGTGAGTTAACATGTTCAGGAAACAGGGACTAGCCTGGGCAATTTGACTTTTATGGGATTTGACTTCTTTGGTTTCAGCTCCTATCTCGGAACTTGGAAAAACACCTAAATTCTCCCACGCTCTTGAATAGCTGGTATAAAATGCAAGACGAAATTTTAGAATAAAAAGAAAAATTATGGATGCTACATCAGAGGTGAAAGGCAGAAGGACCCAGTCCCCTGATTCGCATTCGCTACTGTCCCCTACAGACTTGGGGTAAGGGCTGGTTCTAGCCTTGTCTCCGACGGGCCCTAGGGGGCGCTGTGTGTGCGCTTCCCGGAGGGCTGCTTGCAGGCCGGGGGAGCCCCCTGCGGCGTGGGGCCCTCCTGGGGAAGTGCACGTGCGCCAAGGTGCTCCCATGAGGACTACTGTGTGCATGTTTAGTCGTGGCGACTGCTCTGCACCTCTGGCAGGTCCCTGCTCTTAGAGCCACCTGTCTCAGGCCCAGTGGCTCTGGTGGCCCCCACACACACGGGCGCCCATAGAGGGGTCTGTGAATTTCCCCCCCAGGTGCCAGGCATTACTGCTCTGTTGGCTGAGTGCTTGGCTCTGCATGAGGGACCTTCTTTGAGACCTTCCACTCATTTGCCACTCGGCCACTGCCCACTCTTCCGTGATGGAGGACAATCAGTGCTGCCCCGACGAAGGGACAATTGTCACCACGGCCCTGGTGTCTTTCTGGTCTCCCGACAGTCCTAGAGACTCCTCAGGGCCTTGCTGTGCCCAGGGTACTGACATTGGGCCCCCGGGTCAACTCTGAAAACATCTAGGTTTATCAATGACACGTCAATACTCCGGTTCCTAGATGAAGCCACTGTGTCCCAGAGTTTTGCATTTTGTGGGAAATGATACAGTGATGCCAGTTGTTGCTTTTGCCCAATAAAGGCGTTAGCAAAAATTTACTGTGGTGTCTCTTGTCATAGGAAAAGAAAAAAAAAAGCCTATAATTGCTATGTAGAAGGATGTTATTAAATTGAACAGAGTTAGCCTCGTGATTATTGTTTTTCTCAGTTTACTGAGGCTGGGTGGAGACTTGGCCAGAAATTGGCTCTGGTCACTGGCCCTGGGTCTGGGAATCACTGTCCTATGAAACTTGTAATTCGATTTAGGTGTCCTTGTGGGTCCTCTTTCAAGTCCTTTAACTTGAGAGGGCCGAAGAAGGTCACAGCTGTGGAACCACCTCCCCCTCCTCTTCTTTTTGATGCATTTGAACAATTACTTATTTGTTTTTGAGACAGAGTCTCGCTTTGTTGCCCAGGCTAGAGTGAGTGCCGTGGCATCAGCCTCGCTCACAGCAACCTCGGACTCCTGGGCTCAAGCGATCCTCCTGCCTCAGCCTCCTGAGTAGCTGGGACTACAGGCATGCGCCACCAGGCCCGGCTATTTTTTTCTATGTATATTGGTTTGCCAATTAATTTCTTTCTATTTATAGTAGAGATGGGGTCTCGCTCTTGCTCAGGCTGGTTTCGAACTCCTGACCTCGAGCAATCCGCCCGCCTCGGCCTCCCAGGGTGCTAGGATTACAGGCGTGAGCCACCTCGCCCGGCCCAATTACTCATTGTACTGTATTGTCTTCTAGTGGTTTCAGATGGGCCTATCTTGTCTCTTCCAACCAGATTGTAATGCTAGGTAAAAATATATTGTAGAAGGCACTAAATAACTAATTATTTGAATTTATTTCTATAAGATACACTGGTATGCTGTTTAGTGCACTATAGGCTATTCACACACACACGTGTGTATGTGTGTGTATTTTGGAGGTTTGTTGGAATCATCAACTTACATAGGTGTGTAAATTGGTGCGCACTTTTGAAGAAGTAGACAAGTTTTGCGGAGTAAGAAAACAAGCCTTTGGGGTCAAGTTTCTACCTTCATCTCCATTTCCTAATAAGGCTGAAAGATTAAAATACCAAATGAGTAGAGGTGGCCCTGCATTTGAAGCATTTTTAAATCCTCTCATCATTTTTGATGATTTAGTAATACTGTAGGGTGTAGCAAAGTAGTTGAGGTGCTCCCACAAAATATCAGAATTGTTTTTCATTTTAATATACTTTTTTTACCTAAAAAATCCTAAAACATTCCTGAGTGACAGTTGAGCTTCAATATTTATGACTTTCTGATTGCTCTAGCAGTTGAGGAAAAAAATAAATAAAAATGAGCCCTCAAGTAAAATCTGCGTGGAAAAGATTAAAATTCAGAATTATGGAGTTTTTTTTCATTTGAATGAATGCTCACTTTTTCCTGGAAGTTTTATGTGCCAGCCCTAGTTTCCCTATATTTGACAGTCCTTGAAAAAGTACTTAATTTCTTTCTTGAAAATACATGAACAGTTTTATTTCTTGAAAAGAAACCTTTTAGATGAGCACAACTTTCCCCACCAGCTTTTACGCTCTACTCTGACTATAAACCAAGTACACGCACGTCTTGCAAGTCAAGGGTTCATTTCGGGGCACAAACAGGGAAGCGTGTGAGTGAGTGAAAGTGGAGAAATGACAGAGCATCATTATCTTTAGGGAATTTCAAACTGCTATGATTTACGGTATCTACCTGGCTGATTTGTGATATGTGTCAAAATTGTTCGGTCATTTACCTTCATAGATTATTAATGCCTAATTAATTTTGTGGGGAGGGAGAAATAAATATGACTACAGGCTGAGCATCTTTAATCTGAAAATCCAAAATATGAAATACTCCAAAAGCCATAACTTTTTGAGCACTTGACAGGATGCCTCAAGTGGAAAATTCCACATGGAAGTACTTAAGACAAACTTTGTTTCATGCACAGAATTATTAAAACTTACATCCAGGATATGTGTATAAAGTGTATATGATGTTTAGACTTGGGTCCCATCCCCAAGATAGCTCATTATATATATGTATAGATTCCAAAATCTGAAATCTGGAACACTTCCAGTCCCAAGCATTTCGGATAAGGGATATTCCCTTCAGGGTGTTTGTGCTCTAACAACATTACTGTAAACTCCAACTGCTGTTCGAGATTATGAATGCTACTTGAGAAAAATGGGCACTGTTGACCACTAATCTCAGAAAGGGCACAAGGAAGAATGACCCCTCCCAAAGAAGATTCAGTATAAATGGAAATTTTACTGTACGTCATTAAGTTGTTTACGTTTTAGTAACAAACCCACAGTACTTTCTGTTCTTATTTTTCCTGATTAATTAATATTTCAACAAATGTCTGAGTGCCACCAAGCCCTGTTTTAGGTGCTGGGAAGAGAGCACAAAATAACACTGACAAAGAGCTGTGCCCTGTGTTACTGTTACTCTACTGGATCCTGACGGATTAGTTTGTTCATTGTTTTACAAAAAGCTTGTTGTGTGCGCTTATTGAGCTTTATATGAAAGACTCAAATAGTTACATATTGCAGCCCTCCTAGTAAAATGACCAAAATGAAGAGTTTAGGATTAGGTTCCCAGGAGAGCACTGTGTACAGAGATATGGTACAAATACCCTTTTTCTTGATTTGCATCTGAGCAGCTGCAGGTGCATACTGGGGTGAAGGAAACCGACCCGGCCATGAAGCACGGAACAGAACATGGAAAACAGAAGTTGTCAGGACTGTCTGGAGAAGGTACTGTGACTATGTCCTCCTGGACGTGTATGAAAACATTGTAAAAGGCGGAAGAGAAAAGCATCCTTGCACTTGGTCTATGAGAAAGGTTTTCTTCAAAAGAAAATGGGGGAAAATATTAGACTCGGCCACTTTTAGAATTTTGAGGATTGAGTAAAATTTTAGGCAGAGCTGGCCCTGGTTACAAACAAGCAGAGTTGGGGCACCCATCTCCTCCCATCTTGCCCTCACCCCTTTCTGCATCTGACTTACCACATATCTCGTTACATTCCGTGTGAGGAGAAGAGTATTGGTCCCCTGTTTTGTAGGCTTTCTCTGCTACTTATCATTCTGGTCCCCTGTTTTGTAGGCTTTCTCTGCTACTTATCATTCCCGTGAGCATAACAAGTTACCCTGCTAAACCTCTATTTTCTCATCTACGAGATAAAGGGTTCCAAGCTCAGAAGGTAATGGTGAAGATTAAATATAAGCGTGTGAAAATACTTTGCAACAATTCATAACAAGGATTGCCGTAACAGTTAATACTTCCTTAAGCAATGGGACTGAAACCCTGAGCAACACATTAAAAGGTGTCTGTGAGACTGTGCCTTAGGTCACACGGTGTGCGGGGCTGACTGTTCTGCCTGCACAGAGCCACACCACGCCCAACCTGGTCTGATCCTGAGTTACTCACTCTTGCCAGGCTGGTGCCGGATGGAACTTTGTATGGGACGTACTTTCTGTAGATATGACCAACTCTGGAACACGGAACATCAAACATTTCTCCTCCACACATCCAAACCTAAAGGGGGAAAGTAGAACAAGAGAGAAAAGTGAATTTCACACAAGGAAGTATAGCCACTCAAAAGGCAGGAGGATTGCTTGAGCCCAGGAGTTCGAGTCCAGCCTGGGCCAATGTAGTGAGAATTTGTCTCTAAAACAATAAAATTAAATTTTAAAAAGAGGAATTATTAGCAGGATTTATAAAACGTCTCAAAAATCTCTTAAAGTCTCTAAATCAACAATTTCTATTTATTATAAATGGTTAACCAAGAAAGAAAATCACATTTTTTAAAACCTAGATTCATAAATGTATAGAATAAAAACACCAGTTCATTAAAATCTTATTTTCATAGATAATATGTTGGCTTTTAAAAAATTCTAGTAGAATTTTATAACAAATATTCTACTGAGCTGGTATTTAATGCTTAGACATCTTATTTATATAGATGTTTGTTTTGATAATTTTGTGGAATCATTTGAAGAAATAATGTTGGAATTTAAAATGTCAATTTAAATATTTAAAATATAAAAAGTGGAATTTCTAAAATAGGTGAATGAATTAAGGAACACAAACATATCCATACTTTAAGTTTATCTAGATTCTGAAACTTGCAGCAGTGCTAATCTTAAAAATCATATTTTCCTCTCATTTCTCCCCAGCAGTGATCTTTTCTTAGGTACAGATAATAATTGGTTGGTGATGTGGATTCAGGAAATATTAAACTCAAAGTATGTGTTAAGAGGTTGTACTTACATATTGTAAAAAAAAAAAATAATCATATATAGTAACAAAAGTCATGGCTATAATTTCATCATGACGACAAATCTACTCAGACAAATAACTTAATCATGATTTTATATAACAGACAATCTACCATAAAAGGACTAATCAGCAAAACATGAAGGGCTAGAGATACTGTGATGGTTAATTTTATGAATGAACTTGGCTGGGCCATGGTACCCAGATATTTGGTCAAACATTATTCTGGATGTTTCTGTGAAGGTGTTTTTGGGTTAGATTAACATTAAAGTCAGTGGGCTTTGAGTAAAACAGCTTCCCCTCCAAAACTTGAGGGGGCCTCATCCCCCTCAGTTTATGGCGTTAACAGAACAAATAATGACCTCTTTGGCGGAGCATGAGGGAATTCTGCCAGCAAGCTCCCTGGCCCCCAGCCTGCCAGTCCACCCTAAAGACTGTGGACTTACCAAGCCTCCACAATCCCCAGAACCAATCCCTTAATCTAAATCTCCCTCTCTTCTGTCGGTTTTGTTTCTCTGGAGACCCTGGAGTAATCCAGTACATATTTTGTTTTAAGGGGTAATATTGAGAGAAAGAGAAATGTTCATGTTTTCACTTATATTTGCTTCCAACTTCTTTCCTTAAGAGGCATGACACCCCACATGGGACTGGTTGAACAAATAGTGATTAAGGTCAAAAGAAGTCCCCGGGGAAGGCAATGTTATTAAAACAGTATCCAGCCACTATAATTGAGTTCAGGATTATTCACAGTATTATTTCAACATGATGGGATATTCATTAGCGATTTGGATCAAGACACCAGAAATATGTACGGGTGATATAAAGCTGGTAAGGGCAGTGAATATTCTAATACAGGATCACTACCTGGAAAGATCTCAAGAGCCTGAAGCCATATAAGGTGAAACATACAAGGGTTACTATAAGGATCCATCCCAGGATCTAAAGAAATTAACTCTTCCAGAGCAGGAGGGGGTGGAAAAAGACTGAGTAGCACCACATACACCTCACCAGCATGGTACGGAGAGTTTAGGGGCCAAGGGTCTGGATCTATCTGTAGACCTGAAGTCTTTTGCTAATTTCTGGGTAAATGCTTGATAGTTGTTCCTTGGTATCTGCAAGGGATTGGTTCTAGGGCTCCCATGTATACCCAAATCCTCACATACTCAAGTCCAGTGGTTGACCGTACTGAACTTGCTTGTACGAAAGGTTTCAAGTCAGCCATCCGCATTCGAGGGTTTTGCATCCTGAGATTGCCATGTTTTCAATCTGCGTTTGATTGAAAAAACTCTGTGTATAAATGGTCCCTCACAGGAAAAGCCCTGTGTAATTCAAGGGTCATTGCATATTCCCTTCTAAAGGGAATTGCCAAAGGGGGAAAGAAATGCAAACTGTGTCTTAAAAGAGGCAATTGAAAGAACTAAAGATGTATAGTCTTGATAAGATGAAATTCAGAGAAACCCTTTTCAAATATTTGAAGAACCTAACATTTGAAAGAGATATAGAACCTCAAGGAGACAGAACCAGGATTGATAGCATACAACTATAAGCAGACAGAATTTCAACCAACTGGAAGGAAGGTATCTCTAATAGACAGAATGATTAAAGATGAAATGGGCTTTCTATATTACTAATATATTGAAATCTGCAGTAGATCACACTGGAAACAAACATATGACTTGGATGGACAACTTATCTAGGAAATGCTAATAACGAGAGTAAGCATTTATGAATGCTCATTATACCCTGTTCATAGATTATTTAATGGTCACAACTCAGTGACAGACTTTACTATTTCCCCAATTATATAGGTGGAAAAATAGCAGTCTAGGGCGTCTGAGTGGCTTGTTCAAAGCTACATAACTGGCTTCCTTCAGAACTGAGATCTAAAACCTAGTAGTCTAACTTCAGTGCCCACATGTTTAATCAATATTCTATCTACAGAGTCAGCAAACTTTGTAAAGGACCGGATATAAATACTTCCTCCTTTGTGGGTCACATGGTCTCTTTTGCAGCTACCCAACTCTGCTGAAAAATAGGCATGGCTGTACTTCAGTAACATTTTGTTTACAAAAATAGGCAATGGGTCATAGTTTGCTGGCCTTTGTTCTATAAGGTACAAAGTCCTTTCAAGCACTGAAATTTAGTGATTCTAAGATAATATATGTGGCAAGTTATATTTTCCAAAATTAGACACCACAATATCTCCCACTGCACATACTCCTCTACAATGTGACCTTGATAACCTCTCATAGAGATGTGGATCCATGTCCCCTCTCTTTGAATTTGGGTGGCCTTGTGAATTCTCAGACCAGTAGAGCACAGAAGTAACTGAGGTTAGATGATAAAAGGCAATGTAGCTTCTGCCTGTCCACTGGGGCAATTGTTTTTGCAACTCTGGGCCTCTGTTGTAGAAATTTGACTCCCCGAGGCTACTTCATTGTGAAAAAGTCCAGCCGTGTGAAGGGTCATGTGTTGGTTGGGTGAATAGCCTCAGCTGAGGTTCTAACCGAGCGCCACCATCAACTGCCAGGCATGTGTATGGAGACCCCTCTACACGATTCCGGCCCCTAGCTGTGGAGTCATGTCAGCTGACTCCATGTATCACACGGAACAGGAACAAACTACCCTCTTTTGCCTATTTTGAATTTGGGGCCTGGAGAATCCAAAAGCTTAATAAAACAGTTGCTTATATTGCTACGTTTTGTTATGCAGCAGTAGTAACTGGAACTACATATTTTCAAATCCATGATAAAGATGAATTGTTAACATAGATAACCAAAACCTGTAACTCACCCATGGATTTCACCTTATCCTACTGTGGGAGGACAGTGCTGGGACTCACCAATTTCTATGCTCACGCCTTCCCGGGCATACTGCCAAGCTGTAGTTCCCAGCTTCTTGGTATTTAAATGGGGCCATGGGATCATTTCTTGCCTGTTGAACGTAATGGAAGTGATGTGCACACTTCTGGGCCAAAGAAAGTATAAGTGGACTTCCTTTATCATCTTCTTCATAATTTCCCCTTTTCTCTCAGTTCCTGACCAATGGTAGAAGACCCAGAGGAGGATTCTGAGACCCTAGCAGTGGTGGATCATTAAATGGATGGGGCTTGTGTCCCTGAAAAACTGGATAGAGCAGAGCACACACCTCCTCCTCCAAAACAGGACCAAATTGTGAGATGAACAATAGAAAAATCTTACTAATGTTAAGTTACCAAGAGTTTGGGTTTCTTATAGCAGTTGGTCCACCCTAACTAATTACCTTTTTTTCCAGTTTCTTCTGACATTTTTAATCAAATGCAGTGACTAATTATTTGAGAGATTACTTCATGTCATATTCCTGCATTTTAAAGAGGTAGAATTTAAAAGCAATCAGACAACAGATGATGGGGAGGGAAGAGGGAGGGCACAGAATGCTAGATAGCCCCGTGTATAATCAAATGCCAGCTCTTATTGGCCATAAGATAAGCAAATGTCAAGGCAGAGTCGTCTTTTTATCATCTGTGCCTGGGAGATCGTAATTTGTTGGTACAGCCTTTCATTTTCCATAAAATAGTGCCATATTGCTCCCATTAGTTTGTGGAGGTGGCCAGTCACTCCTGCAGGATTCAGGGAGGTGACAAGTGGGGGCAAGATGTGGGGCCAAGGCCTGCGGCAGTGGCTTACATTTTCTGGCTTTAATCTATTCTTTGGTTCACCTGCTCCTGTCGAATACTTTGAAAGTGGGCAAAAGTGGACTAAATGCTACTTACAAGAGAGTTTACTAGAGTGAGAACAGCCACGCAGAAAGTTAAATGAATCATCACTACCTGCTGTTATGGACCGAGTGTTAGTTTCCCTCTGTCCCCTTCCACATTTATATGTTGAAATCCTAACCCCCAATGTGATGGTGTCAGGAGGTAGGGACTTTTGGGAGGTGATTAAGTCATGAGGGTGGAACTCTCAGGAATGCAATTGTGCCTTTGTAAAATAGACCCCAGAGATCTCTCTCATTCTCTTTCCACCCAGTGAGAGTACAGTGAGCAGTTTGCAGTCTGCAACCTGGTAAGAGCCTCCCCAGAACTCAACCATGCTGCACCCTGACACCAGACTTCTAGCCTCCAGCACTGGGAGAAATAAATGTCTCTTGCACTCGGTCTACAGTACTTTGTTATGGCAGCCCAAATGGACTAAGACACCTTCCTTTCTAAGATAAGCTGAAAACAACCCAATGGACTTGCAGAAATGAAATTCTGACTAACCATTTCCAACTAACACATGTTTTAAAAGATCCACCTATCAGTTTTCTATTTGTGTAACATTACCACATATTTAGTGGCTTAAGACAGGTGCGTTTATTATGTCACAGTTCTGTGGGTCACAAGTCCCTGTGGGCTCAGCTGGGTTCTTGGCCTGGGGCCCCACGAGGCTGAAATCTCCATGTTTGCTGGTGTCCTTCCTCTGGAGTCTCAGGAGGCATCTGCTTCCAAGCTCAGGTTGATTCCCTTTCTTGCAGCTGTAGGACTGACACCCCTAATTTCTTGTTGGCTGCTGACTGGGCTCAGCTCCTACAGGCCATTTGCAGTTCCTTGTCCTGTGGACCTTCCATCTCAGCCTTGGTTAACCTCATGCAATTAGGTTAGGCCTACATGAGCATCTCCCTTTCTTCAAGTGAACCGATCAATAACCTTAACTACATTTGCCAAAGCTCTTTTGCCAGGTAACATAATCTTATGCGAGTAAACCAGGGAAGAAGGTCATTTTAGAACTCTCCCACTGAAGGACAAAAACAACACCCGCCATTTTTTTTTTGCTTCTCCCCCTGACGCAAAAAGCCCGAGCGGAAAGCCCTCCTCCTCGGGAAGCCCTGGTTGGTTAAATCTGAATCCCTCATTTACATAAAGGGCCCCGGGCTCTGACTGGATGATTCTGAATCCCTAATCTGCATGACGACCCCGGGCCCTGATTGGTCCCTTTTTGACACCTTGTTTGCATAAGCAAGACCTCCCTTTTCTGCCTCCACCCTTTAAAAGCCCCTCCAAGCGTTGAGGCCAGGCGGTTCTTGCAGCTTCCAGCAGAGGCCTTTCGTTGACTTCTTTGGTAAGGTTTGTCCCTGTTCGGGCCGTTTCTTGCTCTACTTTTTCTCTCTGGTCCTCTCTAAACCCTTTTTCTGACATCCACCACTGTTTCCAATGAATCAAAATTCACGTTTTCTGTCAGTAACATCCTCCTAGTTCTTAAAATTCTTCCCACTAGAAATTTTTCTTGGTAGCTCAGTCAAATTCAGGAAAATTCTGGTTAGATTTCTCTGTACTAAATTCAGTGTTGAGAAAACGATAGGGTCCTAGGATTTATCCTGCCACTGAGATCATTTAAAAACAGAAACCTGAGCATATCCATTAAAATTCTTGAGTGGTTTTCTATTGCTCTTAGGGCGCAGTCCCAACTCTTCCTTAAAGTTTCCGAGGCCTTGCACTACCTGGCCTTCACTTGCTCACCTGTCCCTCAACCACTACCTTCCCACTCCCCACGGCTGGGCTGTTGTGAATTCCTTGGAAAGGAGCAGGTGTCCCTCTTTAGGGCTGCCTGCCGTAAAGTTGTTCTCTCTTAAAGAAATTCCCCTGCCCTCTCCTTTCCCCTTTTCCTATTCTTTGTGTATATCCTATTTATTGTCCACATTTCAGCTTAATCGTCAAAACTGAGGCCCCAGATTTCGTTAGAATTCCCTATTCTATGCTATCATTCCATTCTGTGTTTCTCTTTCACATAATTAACTAAGCCAACAACTGTGTCGTGAGCACTTACTGTACACGCCAAGCATCCTTCACCAGGCAGGAGCTGTAATATGTGACCAATTCAAAGTTTTGAGCATATAGAACTTTCTTTCAAGTGGAAGCCGTACTTAGGACAACAGTAATTGTTTTATTTGTGTGCTCCTGTACAATTTGCGAAGCGTCTGCCTCTCCTCACTGGACTGTAAGTTCCATGATTGTTTTGTTCACTGTTATCTCTTCAGCTACCGCTGAAGGGTTTAGCACATAACAGATTCTCAGTAAATAATTTGTGGAGGTGTTGAGTGTGATCACTTCTTTCAATTATGCTCACGCTCGTAGGCTCTCAAGGCCTTTCCAATTCAGTGTTGCTCCGCACAATCTCAGGGCCACCTTGCTTTTTACCTTGAGCACACATCGTGATTATCCTTGATCCTTGAGTTGTTTTGGTTTGTATCCCATGAACATCACCATACACTTCCTTATTTTTTTCAGCCTTCCAGTAACTATTTCTGTTTCAGTAGAAGCAGCTACATCCTGACACAGGAGAGAGATGTGTTTAGGTAACAGTGTAGGAACATTGTTCACTAGGAAAGCACATTGTCGTGGCATTTATCAAATGATATATTCGTTCTGAAAGATACGGTTTATGTTTTTAAAAGACATTTTCTGGTAGTATGAGGTGCGATGATTGTCTAAAAAAAAAAATCTGTGGCATGCCATACTTAAGTATCTAATTCTTGGAGAAATGTTTTACATATACAAATAATGTACCTTCTTTTGACAACATGGACATTTTAAAGAAATGTTATTTTACTCATGAATGAACAGAAGGCACTTTTTATTTTATCATAATGTAGTTCAAATTGACTGAATAATTAAATGTCTTATTTTTTAAATCACCTTCCCATATCAGCCACAAACTGGAATTTAGACATAGAGAATGTTAAATTAAATGCAATCATACAATTATAACTGGTCACATAAAATATGAAATTAATTTCAGTAAGAAATTGTCAGAAGGACACTAAGATAACACTGTTATCAGGCTTAAAATGAAGCATGATATGCTTTATGGAAATGGTGATCTAAATTCTCAAAAAAGTCTTTTTTTTTTTTTTTTGAGACAGAGTTTCACTTTATTGCCCAGGCTAGAGTGAGTGCCGTGGCGTCAGCCTAGCTCACAGCAACCTCAAACTCCTGGGCTCAAGCAATCCTGCTGCCTCAGCCTCCCAAGTAGCTGGGACTACAGGCATGTGCCACCATGCCCGGCTAATTTTTTCTATATATTTTAGTTGGCCAATTAATTTCTTTCTATTTATAGTAGAGATGGGGTCTCGCTCTTGCTCAGGCTAGTCTCGAACTCCTGAGCTCAAAGGATCCGCCCACCTCGGCCTCCCAGAGAGCTAGGATTACAGGCTTGAGCCACCACGCCCGGCCTCAAAAAAGTCTTTATCAAAGCATTCAGTTTCCACACTGGCCATCTCTCTAACATTGTCTCATGCTCTTCTCTCACTCCTCCTGTGCAAGTTCTCCTGGCTGCTTTTCTGTTCCTCCCATGTGTCCCAGATATCCTCCTGCTTGGGGAGTTTGTATTGGCCGTTTCCTCTGCCTGAAATTCTCTTCTTCCAGAACTACTCATAGCTAATTCTTTTGTCTCCTTCAAGTCTTAGCTCCAAATCCTTGCCCCAAATCTCATCCTGCACTTTCAGGACACATCACCCTTCTCTGCTTCTATTCTCATAGCACTTACTACCTTCTAACTCAGTAGATACCTCACTTATTATGTTCAGTGTTTGCCCACCTAACCCCACAGCAAAAGCGAGGATCTTTATGTGTTTCGTTGAGTGATGTACCCTATGCCCCTAGAATAGTGCCTGACACATAGTTGGCTCTTTGTAAGTATTGGTTGAATGAATGAATAAATGAATTATTGGTTCATTAACATTAAGTAAGGTTAATTCCAGACAGTTGAGTTACTTAATAATAACCCATTCTGTAACTGTCATTAAAAATAATAGCTGTAATCTCTAGTATATTCAAATGCAAATTTCAAGGTAATAAGCTATCTTGAGCTTATTTTCATTTATAAGTGGTTTATTATAAAATAAAGAAATGGCTGATGTTAAAAATACAGCACACTATAAATAAGTAATTACATTTATGGGACAGGAAAATAACTTTCTAATTGCATGGTGTGACTTGAGCAGGTTAAAGTTGAAAAACTTCTTAAGACTAGTCCACCACTTTAGCATCTATCTAGAAATTATAATATTGTTAACCTGAAAAGGTTTGATGTGTAGATACTGAAAAGGCCCAAGTATATCATTAAACTACTTTTCTGGGTTAGATGTAATAAAAACTATACCTTTTGACCTGACTTGATCTAGAAAGGGCATCTGTGAGAAGCTACACCCCCACATACCATTGCTTTTCTTATTTCTTAGAAACCTGGGTTTTGAGGTTATTCTTTGAGATAGAAGAATAAAAGAACAGCTTGTTTTGACCTGTCCTTGTTAGGTAGATAGCGAGGGATTCTGGGTCTCCTAGGGATGAAAGTGGGTGCTGTTGCTTTGGTGCAATTGCCCCACCTGGGAAGAAGGAAGAGGGTGAGCCCCAGACCCCAATCTTGGTCTTGCCCCACTTTGATCCTGTCCTGAGCGACTGCCATACCTGGGGGAGGAGTAAACACTTTATGAATTGGCCAATCATAACAGCACATTAGCTGCAAAAGAATGCAGAGGACCCTCTATCTAGCCCATGGGCGAAGCTACATAGGTACCATACAGTACGGAAGAGACCTAGAACAACCCGCCTGCGTAGTAAGACTCAGGTCATGCAACTCCCAACTGTCCAATTAAGTAGTTCCATGCTGACCTCTGAGCCACGAGGGAGGTCCCAATCTGGGCACTATAGGACAAGATGCAGACCATAACCAGGCCATTTGCTCTCCCTTTGCTGCAACAATGGGTCTGGTTGTCATCCATGGTGTATGTGTCATGCTCTGTAAACCTAGATCTTGCTCTTGCCCTATAATCCCATCTTTTTCTCCTCAATAAACCTCATTTTCATGCTTGCCTTACTTTGGTGCGTCTGGTCATTCTTTGGCCATGAGTGCACTAAGAACTGACGTTTCAGACTAAAACCTGGCTTCTCGACTCTCCTTTTCTATTTGTTGATCAGGGTATACTAAAAGCAGAAATCCATAGCTTTTAATAAGATAGGGTGGTTTTTAGTCTCAGGAGAAAAATCTCTAGTTTCTTGAGCTATCTGCTTAGGAATTTTCAAAATAAGAAATGCTCTGTCTATAAAGTAAAAAGTCATGCCCACAGTATCTTGCATTTTAAGGAGCTTTTAGAGGTCTGGGGGGGACAGCAGGGCTTCAGGGTATCCAGTGTTCACAGGATGACTGCTTTTAGGATGTAGTGTTAATACGGGTATTTACAGTTAACATTAAGCAGTCTTAAAAACAGTAATTGAGATGGGGAATGAAACTTAAAAACATGTATTACTTATTGGTTTATTAAAGACATTAAATCTTGGGGAGGAAAAAATGGATTTGAACATCTTAAGAGCACTTCTTTGGGTAAAATATTATGGTTTAGGACATAACCTGTCATTTCCCTTAACTCATTGTTCTACAGCTTACTGAGGAGGTGCATTAGAGGCCAAGTGTCTGCTTTTTACCATATTTCCATATGTCTCCAGATTTTGAGTCTATTGCTTACATTTTCCAGATTCGCCATCTGCTAAAATTAAAGTTCTTTAAACATTTTTTTTTTAAAGTTGGCTTTCTGTTATAGAATAACAACTCCCTCCTTTTATGAAAATATCCAAACATAGGATGCTCCTTTTTCCCTGGCTGGGCTGCCAATTACCCACCTTCCCGACGGCGGCGGTGGGGCACCACTCAGGCCAAGTGAACTGAAGTCCTTCCCTCACTGGAACTCCCTCTGTGGTGGGGAAGCAGAAAATGAAAGCCTGAGAGCGCTCAGTGGCCGTGCCAGAGGGGTAGGAGAAGAGTCCTGGGAGGACAGGAAGCTGACCCAGAGGGAGGCAATGGGGGGAGATTCAGAGAAAGGTTCTAGAAGCATTTGAGACCCTGAAGGCTCTAAAAGACTCAGTCATTTTCCTGACATTTCCCCAGTTTGTTTATATAAGCTTTCTCCCCAATTCTTTCTTCTAACTTAGAAATGGGTTAGGTTTCTGTCTTCTATAAGCCAAAGAATCCAGATAAAGAAACTCTTCTTGCACAGTGAGGTTTGGGTGTCATCGAAGAGGGCCAGGGCTGTGCTTTTTGAAACAAGCCCCACAGTGAAACGCTACTCAGGTGACCACCCTGGCAACAGATGCTTCGGAGAAACAAACGGAAATTTATTTTTAAATTTCATTGATATTTTGATTAACTTGTTTAGCAACATTCAATATGAAGACATTTCACCAAAATAAAATTATGCGAACATAAGGGTTCATAATGGTATTTACAAATTATTTTTATCGAGAAGTTGCTGTACTTTCATGATGTGGTACTGTGACCAGGTTTTAATCGAGCAGGTAACCACCCTTTTCTGAGTCTCATTTTCATCTTCTGTAAGGTTGGGGTGATGGATCTACTTCCTCAGGTGGTTGTGAGGACTAAGTAATGCACACACCATCCTTAGGTGGCATGTAATAAATAGGTACTGAAGAATGGTGGTTACATGATAGTCTACGGTAGTGGACAGTCTTGACTGTTCTGGTATGTGAGGGCTGTGGGGGTGGCTGCTGTGTCTCCACATGTTGGCCTCTATGAGATGGGTCAGGGCATGTGCTAACATGCATGTTTGAATGTGCAAGGGGTGGTAGGCATTGTGTTCTCAACTACTACTCAGTTTGGAGAGGAAGGGGGAGTTCTGAGTCAATTTATGCCAGCCTTATGTATTACAGATTGCTGACCTTGAGGTAGAGCATAAAAGTCAAATTCTTATGCCTCTGAAGTCACTGTGTGTATGCACTCTGGAGGCTCCAGTAATGCCGTCATTGGGATTTGGGTGAAGGGCGTGAGAATGGTATGGAAAGTTTTCTGTAACTTTCTATACAAATACCTTTTGAACTGAAGGACAAGATTGCTTGCTTTTTATAGAAATTATACGTTAGATGCATGAGAGTGTTTAGATTATATTTCATTTTTCTTATTAGGGAAAAATGACAACCAGAAAATATAAAAGTTTGAAAAAAACTTCAATATTAAAAAAAGATTTCAGTAGGAAGTACAACTGATCTTGACACAAATACTGAATGCTGTGTAAATTGTTATTTTTTTGCTCACTTTACAGCTATCTGTAAAAGCTAAAATAAAATCAAACAAGGAATTAGGAAAATGCTGTCAGACATAAAGAAAGTAACAACTGGAAGGAATTCAGGCTTGCCCCTAGGCTTATATCTAATAGACATAAAATTTAACTTGAAAATGCTCTGTTACACCTGAGGTACCTTTTGTAGGATAATTGAAATGAATCTCAGATGGGCTTGTGAGACATTTAGCAGCTGTTTCTGTTTATCTTTGAGTTTCTGAATGAGTTTAGAGTCATTTTAATATTTTCTTTGGAATATCAATTCTGGGCATGTTGAATTAAAATGGATATTTTTATGTCACCTAGGCTAAATATTGTAGGGAAAAAAACCCATAGGAACAACTCTAGATATTTTCTTGTGAATCTGGTGGTATAGTGTGTGCCATAAAAAGGCTTCTGTCACATTTTAGACACAAAATGCAACTATACTTTGAGGTACTTTGCAGGCTCAGAAGAAAGGAGCAGTCTCTAATATAGCTGTATCATAAAAGCAATGAGAAGGTATATAAAATATTTTAGAATCATCCTTGGCATAAAAAGGATTTCTAATGAGCACATTTTATAAGGCTGAATTTATTTCTGACAAAACCATTTGCACAAAGCATCACCATGATAGTTGGTACGGAGATGGCTTACAGGAAAAAGAGTACAGGCCTAAAAATGAGATTGAGTTGTGCCCTTCCAGGGAGGTAAATGAACTATTTTAAGAGCGTAAATTAAACACCCTAGGAGGTTTTTATATTTTCAGACAACTGTGGAGAAAGTGGAAAATGCTTATTAATTAAAGCTGTGGGTTATGTGCCAGTGTCCTGGAAGCCTGTCTTGGGAACTAGGAGTGTGAGAAGTTAGCGAATGCAGGGTCTGAGGGGCAGAGGGACTGGCTTGGGGACGACCTCCTTTCTTTGGGATGCTTGTCTGTCATTATTTTCTAGTTTCTTTCCATGTCTTTGCAATTGCGACTTGTGCTGCTATAAACATTCTGGTGCAGATGTCTTTTTCATAGAATGTCTTTTTTTCCTTTCGGTGGATGCCCAGTAATGGGATTGCTGATCAAATGGTAGGTCTGCTTGTAGCTCTTTGAGGTATCTCCATATTGCTTTCCACAGAGGTTGTACTAGTTTGTAGTCCCACCAACAGTGTATGAGCGTTCCCATCTCTCCTCACCCATGCCAACATTTATTGTTTTGGGACTTTTTGATAAAAGCCATTCTCACCGGAGATAAGTGATATCTCATTATGGTTTTGATTTGCATTTTCCTGATGATTAGAGATGTTGAGCATTTTTTCATATGTTTGTTGTAAACTCTAGAATATGTGGTTACTGAGCAGTAATTCCAGTGATGGCTGTAAACTTGTTTCAATAAAGAAATGAATGTTCCCTACTCAGTGATTAGTCCCTATTACGTATATTTAATCCTTACTGAATAACTAACACATTTTGAAAATGGTAAAAAATTAAATATTACATTAAATCATAACAAGAGTTGTTAGGGGTCCTATTTAATAAAAGTCAGATAGGAAGAACCTGTATTTCCTTTCAAGAGTAGTTTCAGAGAGTGGCAGTAGCCCCTTTTCATGAAGATCACATAAGCTTCTATTTTTCCAGCTGAGAGAAATTAGGTTAATGGTTTTGAGAGCAAACCCCAATTCTAATCCTTGCTTTGATATTAACTAGGTAATGGCCTGTCTCTGCAATTATGAAATAGAAATTTTTTTTTTTATCTTGCATTAGTGTTGAATAGGATAAGAAATTAAATTCAATGACCCTTAAGTGGTAACTCGTTCCTTTTTCTTGTTAAGGGCTCACATAATGGTTATTATCACTATAGGGAGAATAGAGTGGCCAGAACTTTGGGGACATGATGGAAAGATTTTATAAGTCATAAAGAGGCAGAGCACAGATGGGATGCTATCTACTAGAATCTCAGATATACTTCAGGCCTTGTAGGCCGTGCATGTGCGTTCGTGTGTGAAAGGGTTAGACCTCGAAGTCTTTCCACCTGGTTATGCTCGGTGTGTTTTCCGTCTTCTTTTCACTCAAGGACCATTTTCTCTCCCACACACCAAGGTATGAAACCAATATTCAAAGAAACCCCAGAGGCTTATTTTAGGACTAATTTTTTTCCCCTGTTTAAGGGACACTTGGTAAGACTTAGCTTGGGGATGGGAAAAGAAGTGGCAACTAAAAAACAGGAGAGGGAGGTGGTGGGGAACAAGAGTGCAGGGAAGAGGCCGGGTGGGGGCGGGAGCACCCCTGCGAGGCTGGCCTCCCAGGCCCCTCATGGAAGGACTCTGGCCATTCAGCCATCCTGGGCCCCTGTGAGCCCCCTGGACAGAGGTCAGGGCGAGGGGGCACCTGGCCGGGAAAATGACCAGCGGGGAGAGCCTCACCCCAGACCACGAGGGAACAAGAGAGAAATGAACCTCCAGGCAAAGGCAGCAGTGCACCCTCCTCCTCACTATACAGGCTTCCCCTGTCTCTGTTACTACGCTGAAGACTTTTGAGAGCAAGGACTGAATCTCTGTTTAACTAATTTAGCGTATGAACCACCACTCTATTCCTTCTGTAAACTTACTGGGTGACGCTTACAGCACAGCGAGCCTGTGTGAACACGGGCCCCACACAACATGCCTGCTCTCCTTCGCGTCCAGTGCGCCCGACAGTCCCGTCACGTGAGTGCCTCAAAGGCGGTGCGTTTCTTCCTAAATGTGATTATGCTACATTTTTCATAGTAATTATGTAATTTAATTCAATATTATTTAAACTGATGAAATACAGTTATGTAAAGAGAAAGGAATGTTCATGTCAGCAGTAATTTGAAGAGTTTGGAAGGATTAAGTTGTTAAAAAAATTGCTGTCAAATTAGATGTGGGCAAGGGAACAATAAAAGATTGGGTAAAATCACTAAAACGCCAGAAGGATTCTGTTAATGCTACATTAAGATAGCTTCCACATGTCTTTAGGTTCTCTTTCCAACTTAAAGGAAGCCAGACTAGAAATCATAGAGAATGCAGTGTGGGTGTGATGTATGCACCTGCAGTTTTACTCCAATTAGTGAATCCAAATGCAGAAGGAAAGCTTTGGCCTTCCTTGCATTAGAAGACAGGCAAATAAAATAAATGTACATGTATATGTTTCAAAGGGAACTATGAATGTAGTTGTTAGGGTTTTCTGCTTAATTGATGTTTATGTTTAATGGTGAAGTACTCATCTCACTTGTACTTGGTCCGAGGGCTTCTACTGGGCTTCCTTTGCCTTTTTCTGCAAAGGAAAGTCTTTCGTGGAGTGCGGACTCACATGAAGGTTGCTGATTAGTGTTGATAGAGAGAATAGGCAAATTTCTCAGAAACAGAACCAAATCTTACTTGTTAGTTAAAATCCCGGTGATAACTAGGGAAAGAAATGGAAGGCTGAGTTTCCACGTTTTCCAGGAAGGAGAGGAAAACACTACTGAAGCTGGTGTGCAGGGCAGATTGAGGCAGTCGGGTGGGCAGATAATTGACGGAAAGTTTCAGGGTTTATGACTCTATTTGGTCCATTTGGTTTGTGTGATGATTGGGAGCCACTGTGAACTTCTAGGAGGGGAAGATGAAGCAACTCAGGGAAAAAAATAATGAAACGTTGGCTAGATTAAAAGAGGAGAAAGATTGGAGGAGGAGAGGCTATGGAAGAGGTTATTGCTTATGTCTTGAATTATTACTGTGAATGTGGGAATCAAATATATTTCAAATAATACTGGGGATGAGGAATTGCGGGAAATTAATTCTCTAGGCTGCTATTGGTTGGAGAGTCAGCTCCTCGAGAGACAGAAACTTCTCACATTTATCTTTGAATCTCAAGAGATTTGCCCAGGGCTGGCACATTGTAATCAATAAGTAAATGTCTGTTGAATGAATTGATGACCTGTAAGGGCTGAATGATTGTGAGAGGTAAGTTAAGGTTTCCTTAACCGTCTGGACCTTAAGCCTGCCGCGTGGGAAGGATGAGGGCACACACAAAGGTGCTACAGGGTGTGCTGTAATCACTGGGAGTGGTTTTGAAGCGGGCTGTGGGGCTCTTAGGTTTGCTAGAGTCATCCCAGGACGGATGGTGTCACACTCCTCTCCCCCGGGCCCCTGAATGCTTCTGCACAGCTGAGGCTGCTGATCACAAGCCCTCCCTGGCATGCAGCTGGCCCGGGAACTGGTGGATTCACGTGGGGTCGTGCTGACCAGCTCCTGGGGGTGGCGAGAGGCAAAGCGAATGTAACGTTCTTCCGCCTGGCTCCAGACTCTATGACTTTTGCCAGAGGATTCTGCGGCACAGAGTCGGGGGTTTCCTTCCACATTAGTGTTCGTCGTCACTGGTCACTTCTGGTTTGAGAAAAGTTTTCTTCAACCGAAGGACTGGTCTTTTGAAAATGCCACCATTGGGACTTTTATCTTTGGGGATATAAAGATGCACTTTGGAAAATCAGAGACTCGTGGTAGTTTTAACATTCAGTAACGTGAGCAGTAGACAGCATTTGAGAAGGGGGCTGTCTCTGCTCCCCACGCCGAGCAGTCTGCCTCGCGGTCCTCTGCGTCAGGTGCAGCTCCAGCTTGAGTACTGGAGCCACGCCGGCCGCGCATTAGAAGCTCAGAGAAAGCCCGTGGAATTATTGACTAAGCGCTCCCCCCACTCCGCAGCTGCCACCAGAGCAACACTGGAAAGTTGGCTGGAAGATTCTGGGCCTCATAAGAGCCAGGTTCACATTAAAAGGGACTGAAGCCTGGGCACAGTGCAGGGAGACCATTTCTCTGGAGAGGTATTTTGTTTTTTTCTCAACCGACTCTTGAAAACTCCACTTTTCTCAATTGGAATGGCTATTATGTTACGGCATGGAATTTACTCACCTAGTCAGATTTCTAGAGAAGTAAGAGAAAGATATTTATGGAAAGAGAGAATTGAGGAGAACTCTTAGCCAAATACTGCAGGACTAAAAACTCAGTCCTTTATATAAAGCAGAATTTTCTGGAAATATGTTCATTCAGTGATGGAATCTTGTCATATACTTTAATCAAATGATTCTTTGGGGAGTAAACAGCAAGAGAAGATGCCTGCTAATGACCATTCATAAAAGTCTGGAATTAGAACATTTACATTCTGTACTTAAAACAATTTCTATATTATGGTATAAAATAGACTAGCAAACTCTCAACTATCCAGGCATGTTTCCCAAACCTTAAGTGCTGACCAGTGCATATCTTTCAGTGCCTTACACTGTAAAATTAAACACAATTTATGGGACATGTCCCAAAATGCAGGCATTTGATTTTTCTCTTTCATTTTTATTACCAATTAACAGAGCTATTCATAAACAACGCTTTTGATTCCTTCAAAAGAGAAAATTCTTGCTTCACTGCAAATTCTACCACAGCCTGTTTAAGTTTGTCCTCTTCATGCTACAAATACTAATAGGGAGGGACAGGAACCCCAAGGTCAGCAGACAATAGCGAGAAGAATGAAGGGATATGTCTGAAATGGGACCCTGTTAAGACATAGCTCTCGCCAAAGAATCTGTCATTCCAACCAAACAACCTGGGGCAATTTAGTCCTGAACTTCCAGTGCTGTTGCCATGGTTTCTAGACAAAGACTGCAGGGCCGCATTCCAATTATATCCCTTCGGAATGACAGATAACTGAAAAAATAGGAAACGGAGTAATAAAATCTCAGGTCACCCAGAAGAGATGTGATGGATGTAAGTGACAGAGGAGTGAGAGACGAAAGTATGTTTTCCAAAAACACCTTTGTGATTTAGAATGCAAATGTATGCTCTGCAAACTCTCTAGATTTTCAACAGCAATTTTATCCATCATCCAGTTCATTATTTAAAGCCAGGTAGCTCTTGCTTAATAGAACTTTTCTTAATAACATTTTAAACTTAAGGAATTCATGAATTAATAGAATTTAAGAAAAAAAACCTCTTGAACTGTGAAAACTAAAAAGTATCTCTTGAATTCTGATGATATTGCAAATACAGCAATGCCATTTTTTTTTCTTTAAAGCTGGGATGAAATGTAATATTCTTTTCTTCTAGTTGAAGGTACTGTTGTAAACTTAGCACCTGGCTAATTTGGGGCAATATCTGATAATCAATAGGACTTTGTCAGGATCAGTAGAAAGTTTGCTGCTGTGCTACTGGACTGTAATGAAGAGACTAATCTCTGTTCAATGAGATAAACCATTAGGTGGGGATCAAACAGTTAACAGTGAACTTGAGAATGGTGTTGGTGGATATGATTTGAGTGTCAGAAAATTTCATGTGTCTGTAGTCTCTGTAACTAAACAGAAGTGGAGCATTTTAATCCCTAACTGACACTAAATAATTTCTTTAATCTTTAAAACTTAAAAAGACATTGGTCTAAAAAATCTTTAAAACTTGAAGTCTCAGTTTCTTCATCTGTAAAGTGGAATGATAAAATCTACCTTTTAGACTTATGATTTTAAATTAGATAATGCACATAAAGCACTAAACTCAGCATCTGGCATATATTCCTAAGTAAATGTAGAGGATGCTATTTCTGTAATCATTACTGTTATTATTATTACCTGCTGTCATATACACTGTAACAAGGTGTACAACTATTGCTATAACAGAGAAACCCAGAAGACATTGGCACAAAGATTTAAAATAATGCATCTACCAAAATATTAAAATAAAAGGCTTAGATGTGAAATTAGATGTGTTTGAATAATGCACACAAAAAGCACTAATTTAACAAACGGTATTTCAAGGATTACTGCCACCATAGTGGGAGGGAAAATGCTAGATGTTCTGAAGCCTGCAATTATGCCTCCTGAATTTCTCTTTGGGGATACTTATTTTATGACACTTTGAGGACAACATAACATTGCTGTTAACAAGTTGAATATTGCTGTTACAGTTTCATAAAAATCAGTGTTATAATTTGATTTTTATGAATAAATTGGAAAAGTTAATTGGATTCTTATGTTTGACTTATACTATGTTCAGGATGCATTTTTTTCATCAGCAAGAACTGGCTTGATTTTATAATGGAAGTAATTAGCAAATATTGATTTACTTAGAGATTTCTGTATGATAAATGTTGCAAGAATCAACCTCTATACATCTATATAAATAATGACTGTGATAAAGGAAAAAAGTTTTTTTTTCTTTATGAGACTGCTTTTTCAAAAAAAAAAAGCCCATCTTGGCAGCTGGATTATAACCTTGGGCACTTTATTTTGCTTTGCTTAACTTCTTCATATGCTACAGTAATTTTTAGTTTATAAACTCTGAAATTTGATACTTGTCATAAATATGCATATATATCTGGGTATATATAGGTGCAATAAAGTATATGATTTTACTGAGTATTTATAGTGAAATCAAGTAGAGTCCTGGTCAATTTTAAATAAAAATAATTTAAAAACTTGTTCATTTGGGACTTATATGAAGAGGAGCTTCAATTTGTCATTTATATTTTTAGGCTCACTCTTCTGTTATTGGAATTGTGAAATAACTGGTTATGCTCAAAGTCTGAACTATTAATACTATTTCTAGAAAAAATGCAAAGAACAAAAGCTGCAATAACTTAATTGTTTTCATCTTAATTTGTCTCAGTCTTTCCTCTGTGTGGCTCACGTGCTCTAAAAGGAACATGCGTGTCAGTGGAGCAGGAGCTCTGTCAGCACGCCGAGTCTCCAATCTGCACACGGAAGTTTGAATTATTTCTTTTTGCATATGGCATGGCTACTGAGAGATCAGAAGTAGGTAGTTTTTCTTGTCCTAAAGCTCCCTTGAGAAGGTAACCTGCTCATGTGCCCCCAGCAGCAAGAAGTCTGCACTCACCCGTAGTCAGGGGCTCTCTGTGGGAGCCCCCGCACTCAGGCAGGAGTTTGTGAAACCTTGGTGGAGCCCGAGACCCAGAGGGGGTTGTTTTAAGAGTGCAGACTGACACCGAGGAGGCTGTTCTGCCCTCTCCAGCTTGCTGTCAGAGTCAAGCTCAGAAACAGCCCAGTCTCCCATGGGGCTTGGCTACAATATCATTTGCAATCAAAACTTTTGCAACCAGAACTATCTGTCAAGGGGTCCGGAAGGAATTTGTGCATTAGTGCCCTGTTGGAAAAGGCTCATCTGCCCGCTGTAATTGATCTTTTCAGTGAGCCTGGAAATTGCCCTGTGATAACACTCCAGCCCTTCTCATCCGAGGCCCCAGCTCAGAGCTGCTTGCACAAGGACCTAGAGGGAGAATCACCCATATCTCATATCCTGGGAGCCTGAGCCTCCCTGAGGGCCTCTCCGATTTCTATCCACAGCAGATCCCAAGGGGACCCAAGGGGACTGATGCCTTTTGCTGCAGTCAGGGACCTATCCTGTCTGTGCAGGGAGCTCCTGGGAGATGCGTATCCTCTGAGCCAATGAGACCGGGCTGTCCAGCCTCTGCCTCACAGTGGATCCCAAGAGGGCCCAATCTCAGTTCCAGCCCCTCCCACTGCAGTTGAGGAACTATCCCAAATGTGCTGAGACATGCTGAGAGACATATGCCTGTCAGAGCCAAGGAGATGGGCTCTCCAGTCTGTGTTCCATAGCAGATCTCAAAGGGGCCCAGTCTCAGCTCCAGCCCCTCTTGCTGCAGTCAGAGAAGCTACCCCATCTGCACAGGTCCTCCTGGCGGATGCGTACCCTCTGAGCCGAAGAGACCAGTATCTCCAGCTTTCATCCCATAGCAGATCTTGAGGGAGTCCAGGAATCTTAGCTCCAGCTCCTCCTGCTGCAGTTGAGGAACAATCCTATCTCTGCAGGAGCTTGCTGGGTGATGCACACCTCTCTAAGCCTAGGCCAGGTTCTCCAGCCTCTGTCCCACAGCAGATTATAAGAGGACCCAGCTGGCTCTGGCCTCTTCAATTGCAGTTAAGGAACTACCCTGTGTTAGGGACCTGTTGGAAGGTGTGCACCTGTTTGAGCCAGTGTGACAGGCATGCCAGCCTCCAAACCATGACAGATCCTGAGGGTACCCAGTCTCAACTCCAACCCCCCTTGCTGCAGTTGGGGACCTGTCCTGCCTGTGAAGAGACCTGCTGTGAGGCATGCCCATCCAGGCCACCAGGACAGTCTTCTGGATTCAGGTTCCTGGACAGAGTTCCCAGATAGCCCTAGTACCTTCTGTGGGTCTTCCCCAGAACCATATAAAGCAAATATTAATAGATCTAGCAGGAGAGATAAGCTACAATATAATAATAGTAGAGAACTTCAACACTACTGTCAATAATGGACAAATCATACAGACGGAAAATTAACAAAGAAACATTGGAGTTTAATTATACAATAGACCAAATACAGCTAACAGGCGTTTAAGAACATTTCATTAACTTCTGCAGAATACACATTCTTCTCATCAGCACATGGAACAGTCTCCTGAATAGACTATATGTGAGGACACAAAACAAGTTCAAAAAAGTTAAAATCATATCAAGTATCTTTTTTGGCCACAACAAAATAAAATTAAAAATGAATAATGAGAGGAACTTTGGAAACTGTATAAATATATGGAAATTAAACATATTCCTGAATTACCTCAATGAAGAAATTAAGAAAAAAATTTAAAAATTTCTTGAAACAAATGAAAATGAAAGTATACCAGAACCTATGGGATATAGCAAAAGCAGTGTGACGGAAGTTTATACCACTAAATGCCTACATCAGAAAGATAGAAAGATCACAAATTAACAACTTAATGTCACGCCTCAAGAAACTAGAAAAGAGCAAAGCTAGCAGGAGAAAAGAAATAACAAAGATCAGAGCAGAGTTAAATGAAACTGACACCAAAAAATCAACACAAATAACCAGTGAAATGAAAAGTTGGTTCTTTGAAAAGATGAACAAAATTGATAGACCTCTAGCTAGACTGACTAAGAATAAAAGAGAAAGGACCCAAATAAATAAAATCAGAGGTGAAGAAAAAAACTACATTACAACTGATACCGCAGAAATAGAAAGGATCATTGGAGACTATTATGAACAACTATATGCCAACAAATCAGAAAACCTAGAAGAAATCGATAAATTCCTGGACACAGACAACCTACCAGGACTGAACCATGAAGAAATAGAAAACCTGAACATACCAATAACAAGTAATGAAATTAAAACAGTAATAATAAAAAGTCTCCCATCTAAGAAAAGCCTAGGAGTACTGATAAATTCTATCAAACTTTTAAAGAAGAGTTAATACAAATTCTACTCAAATTATTTCAAAAAATTGGTGGGGAGGGGATATTGCCAGACTCATTCTACAAGGCCAGCATTACCTTGATACCAAAACTAGACACATACAACAACAACAAAACTGTAGGCTAGTATCCCTTATGAACATAGATGTAAAAATTCTCAATGAAATAATAGCAAATTGAATTCAACAGGGCATTATAAAGGTCATTCACCATGTTCAAATGGGACTCATCCCAGGAATGCAAAAATGGTCCAACATAAATGCAAATCAATAAATGTGCTGCATTACATCAACAGAATCAAGGACAAAAAGCATATATAATCATTTTAATAGATGCTAAAAAAGCATTTGATAAAATTCAACATCCAATCATGAGAAAAACTCTCAACAAATTGGGTGTAGAAGAAAAATACCTCAACAAAATACAGCCAATATAAAACAAACACACAGTAATACCATACTGAAAGGGGAAAAATTGAAATACTGTTCATAAAGATCTGGGAAAAAGACAAGGGTGCCTACTTTCACCACTTTTATTTAACATAGTACTGGAAGTTCTAGCCTAAGGAATTAGGCAAATGAAAAAGTGAAAAAAATAAAGAGCATCAGAATTGGAAAGGAAGAAGTCAATCATCCTTGTTTGCAGAAGATATAATCTTATATTTAGACAAACCTGAAGAATCCACCAAAATCTTTTAGAAATGATAAATGAATTCAGTAAAGTTGCAGGATACAAAATCAACATACAAAAACCTGAGGTTTCTATATACTAACAGTGATCAATCTGAAAAAGAAATCACGAAAGCAATCCTATTTACAATAGCTCAAAAAATACCTAAGAATAAATTTAACCAAAGAAGTGAATGATCAAGGAAAACTATAAAACGCTGCTAAGAGAAATTGAACATGGCACACAAAAAAAGGAAAGACATCACATGATCATGGATTAGAAGAATGAATATTATTAAAATGTCTATACCACTCAAAATGATCAACAGATTTAATGCAATCCCTATCAAATACCAAAGACATTCTTCACAGATATAGATGAAACTATGCTAAAATTCTTATGGAAAAAGAAATATAAAAGCTATTCATAAGAAAACTATAAAGTTTCATATAAAGTTTCATGTAAAAGCTATTCATAAGAATAGTTAAAAGTAATTCTGAACAAAATGAACAAATCTGGAGGCATCACATTATTTGATTTCAAATTATACTACAAAGCTATAGTAACCAAAATAGCATGATACCAGTATAAAAACAGACACATAGGCTGATAAATCAGAATAGAGAACCCAGAAATAAATCTACACACAGCCAACTCATTTTTGACAAAGGTGTCAAGAACATACAATGGGGGGAAAGGTCAGTCTCTTCAATAAAAGGTGCTAAGAAAACTGTATATCCATATGCAGAAGAATGAAACTA
Organism: Mirza zaza; assembly: GCA_008750895.1. Classification (NCBI taxonomy): domain Eukaryota; kingdom Metazoa; phylum Chordata; class Mammalia; order Primates; family Cheirogaleidae; genus Mirza; species Mirza zaza. The sequence continues at coordinate 55,781 of VSMD01035841.1, forward strand.
GCTCCCCATCTTTCACCGTAAACAAAATTCAACTCAAAATAGATTAAAGACTTAAATGTAGGACTGGGAACTATGAATGTACTAGAAGAAAATATTGGGGAAACAGTACAGGACATTGGTCTTGGCAAAGATTTTTTTGGTAAGACCTCATAAGCACAGGTAACAAAAGCAAAAATAGACAAACAGGATTACGTCAAGCTCAAAAATTTTTGCACAGCCAAGGAAAAAATCAACAAAATGAAGAGACAACCCGTATAGAATGGGAGAAAATATTTGCAAAATATCCATCTGGGAGGATTAATAACTGGAATATATAAGGAATTCAACAACAGCAAAAAAACAAATCATGCGATTAAAAAATGGGCGCAAAAGACCTCAGTAGACATTTCATGTACCTCCAAAATATGTACAACGATCATATGTCAGCAAAAAAAAAAAAAACCCAAATTACAGAAGCTCGCTTGGGAAGGTGACATGGCTATTGTCATTATTAAGTCGCCTCACAACATAGGTCACAAAGCAACATGATGATATGTTATCAGAACTGTCAAAATTGCACAGACATATTGTGAACAGGGTCTTGGGGGCTTACCTTAAAAGAGATTTCATACTGTTCTCCTCCCCAGATTTCTAAACCTGGATCATAGCCACCCAATTCCCAAAACCATTTTCGATCCACAGCAAAGAGACCTCCAGCCATAACAGGAGACCTGTGAAATGAACAAAATAAACTTTAAAGGACTATGAACATTAGAGACAATGGAATTATGCTTGGAAATAAAAACAAACTTCAAGATATGTTTTAGTGATGTACTGTATGGAGCTGTGCAGCACTGGTTTTCTGTAAGTGGTTATGGGATTCTCACTGGGCCTCTTACTGAAGTGGACCTGGGGTGGGGAGGAGGGAAGCATCCTTGTGAGCATTAAGCATTGCAGTTCAGGTTCCAATGCAACAATGCCCTGCAGAGCCACATTTGCTTCATCTGCTCATCATTAGAGAGAAATATATGAATAGTAGTAACTGATGTTTTGAGAAATATCACTCAATTTTATGGCTTCTCCTCAAATTGAAAGGCATCTTCTACTATTAGACAGCTAAAAGCATTGATACACTGTTGTAGACAATGCCTGTGATTTAATCTCTCAGTACGCGTTCACCAAACATCTATTACTATGTACAGGTCATGTCCAATTGATAGATTGGTTAGAATAAAATAACCAACTAGAATGGGTTATTTAACATGACATAGTTGGAATTTAAATTAGGTTTTATTTTTTCATTTTATATTATTTTTTGAGCTTCTCCTTTCTAAGGAATATTCATTTTGGTTAACTCATCGTTATCAAGTGTTTCATTCCTGCCAGGATGTCTTGTAGTTATATTGTTATGTAACTAGACAGTCATTGGGTGGACCTTGTCCTAAACATTTTTGTAGTTCAACGGTAGCTCTTAATTCTTTGAGCACTCACTATGTGCTAGGCCGTGGGATAAGGTGTTTCCCTAAATACCTTGATTCATAGTCACAGCTGCCCTATGAACGCCATTCCTACGTGTGGTTTAAAGAAGCAGGCAGAAGTTAGGGATATTCGACAAAGCAGAGGCTAGTGTGTGGTGGGCCTGGGCTAGACCCAGAGCTTCTGATTTCAAGCTTTTGTAGTCTACCACCACACTGTTTCTGTTTCAGTGTTTAGGGGGTGAAGAGAGATAATTACATACACATGGACATAAACCAGAGAATGCCTTTATGCAGACCAAAATAATCTGTAAAAATAACGTTGTCAACATAGTTTTTTGACAGTTTTAAAAATCTTTTGAAACATAAGATATTTATAAATAACAGTACAAGGTATTAATTGTTGATATACATTTAAAAATGTGTATAAATATAATAGACACCAATTTATAGACCAGTTGAGGGTCTATTCTCAGTAATATTTTATGAGGCACTTGGACAACATAAACCTGAATTTGTTTAAGTTGTGTCATGTTTTTCAAAGACTTAGCATGTTAAGATGGTACTTGGTCTAATTACTTCAGTTTAGTAATCTGCTTTTTCCAAGTGTAGACTCTACGTAGATGGAAAGACTAAAAAGCTGGAAGAGGAATTTATTTTTCCCCCCTAGGAAAGTGGGCAGGATTCAGAAAATAACATAAAGAATCTCATGTAATTTTTTTATTTTGTTTGAAATAAAAATCTCAGAATCAGATGTACCTTACTTCATCCCTCTCTCTAGAAACCTGATCTTTTTCCATTTTTCGCTCACAGAATTTCAGAGTGGAATTACAGCTGTAGCTGAACAAAGTAAGAATGTAACATTTATTGGATGCAGCTACCCGGTGAACACTTTACCACAGTGTAATCATTTTTTCTGCAGGGCTTGGTTCTAAGTAATCAGAAATTCTCAGTCCTATTCAATCTGAACCACAAATGGAAAGATCCTGCCATACAAATATATTTTCATTTGATTGTGTTAAAATGAGAACAAAGTGCATCAAAATTTACACTGTGCACAATCAATCTCAAAACTAGAACTATAAATATAATATTAAAGATATTGGGAAAAAGAAAGTCCTAAATTGATTTATTGTAGATAATTTGTTGGAAAAAATAATCCTGTTTTATTAATGAATTTATTAAAAATGTAGTGTATTTTAGGTTAATTTTATGTGCATAGTTACATAATTTCAGATGGATCCTCCTTACTTTCGTTGGTATTTCTACCATACCCAAATAAATCAGTGTTTCCTATATTGATTAGTGTGAATGATTGGTAAGAATCGAACTTTTTATTTCCTGTATTTATGTATTTACTCATATTTGTCCATGAATTTTTAAAACAGCTTAGTTGAGGTATAACTGACATACCATGAGTTGCACATATTTTAAGTGTACAATTTGATAAGTTTTGACTTGTGTGTGACCCTGTGCAGCCATCACTGAAAATGAACCTACCCATAGTCCCCAAAAGTTTCCTCATGCTTCTTTGTAATATCTCCCTCATTCCCTTCTAACAGGCAACCACTGATGTGATTTCTGTTGCTATAGATTAGTTTGCATTTTCTAGAATTTTATATACGTGGAATAATACAGGATGTACTTTTAGGAAGGTCGGGCTTCTTTCATTCAGTATAATTATTTTGAGATTCATCTATGTTGTAGCATGTGTGAATAGTTCATTCTTTTCTTAATTGCTGGTATATTCATAGATTTCTATTTGCATGAGTATACCACAGATGATTATCCATTCATCTGTTGATGGACATTTGGTTTGTTTCCACTTTGGGGCTGCAACAAATGAAGTTGCCATGGACTTTGAGTATAAATGTGTGCAAATGTGTGCTTTCACTTCTATTGGGGAAATTCCTAGGAATGGAACAACTAGATCATATAGTAGGTATAGGTTTAATCTTTGAAGAAACTGCCAAACTGTTTTCCCAAGTGGCTGTACCACTTCATGTTCCCAGTGGCAGCGTTTGAGGTCCAGTTGCTCCATGTCCTCACCATATGTGGTCAGTCTTTTGAGGTTTAGTCATTATAATAGGTGTATTGTGGTATCTTCTTGTGGTTTTATATTGCATTTCCATAATGGTTGATGATGCTAATGTGTTTGTATCATTTCCCTTTTTATCCTAGTAAGTCTGACTAGGGCTTTATCAATTTTATTGATCTGCTAAAAGAACTAACTTTTGGTTTCATAGATTTTTCTCTATTGTTTTTCTGTTTCATATTTCATTGATTTCTATTTAGTTTTTATTATTTTAACTCTTCTGCTACCTTGTATTTAGTTTGCTTTTCTTTTTCTAGTTACTTAACATAGAAGCTGAGATCATTGGATTGAAATTATTTTTTTCTCATGTAGGTGTTTAGTAATACAAATTTCCCCTTAACTCCTGCTTTAGCAGAATCTTACAAATAATATGTAATGTTCCTGTTTTCATTATGTTCAAAATATTTTGAAATTTCTTATTTTTTGACCTATAGGTTATGTAGAAGTGTGTAGTTCCTAAATATTTGGGGATTTTTTGGAAACTTTTTCTGCTACTGATTTCCAATTTAATTCCATTGTGGTCAGAGAATTTAATTTATATGACTTAAATGCTTATACATTTATTGTGACTTTTTTTTTTTTTTTTTTTTTTTTTGAGACAGAGTCTCACTTTATTGCCCAGGCTAGAGTGAGTGCCGTGGCGTCAGCCTAGCTCACAGCAACCTCAAACTCCTGGGCTCAAGCAATCCTGCTGCCTCAGCCTCCCAAGTAGCTGGGACTACAGGCATGTGCCACCATGCCCGGCTAATTTTTTCTATATATATTAGTTGGCCAATTAATTTCTTTCTATTTATAGTAGAGATGGGGTCTCGCTCTTGCTCAGGCTGGTCTCGAACTCCTGAGCTCAAACGATCCGCCCACCTTGGCCTCCCAGAGAGCTAGGATTACAGGCTTGAGCCATCGCGCCCAGCCTATTGTGACTTTTTAATAGCTTAGAATATGGCCTATCTTGGGTAAATGTTCCATGTATATTTGAAAAGGATGTGCACTTTGTTGCTATTGAGTGGAGTATTCTATAAATATTTATTAGGCCAAGTTGGCTGATAGTGTTGTTCTAATCTTCTATGTTTCTATTGATTTTCTGTCTCCTTGATCTATCAATTAGTGAGGGAGGGGTATTGAAATCTATGACAATGATTCTGGATTTGTTTATTTCTTTTTGCTGTTCTATCAGGTTTGTGCTTCATGTTTTTGTAGCTCTGTTAATAAGGGCATATATGTTGAGGATATTTTTTTGTCCTTGATAAATTGAAATGACTTTATCATCCCTGGTAATATTCTTTGCTCTGTCATCTATTTTGTCTTGATATTAATATAGTCACTCCAGCTTTCTTTCGATTTGTATTATCTAAACACTAGTTAGATAACTTTTCTGTCCTTTTACTTTTAAACTATTTGTGTCTTTATACTTAAAGTGGTTTTCTTACAGGCAACATATACTTGCATCTTGATTTTCCGTTGGGTTATATAGACCCCTCCTCTAATATGATTATTCATGTGGCCAGGTTTAATTAAATCTATCATCTTTCTCTTTGTTTTCTCTTTGTGTCACCTGTTGTTCCCTTTTTCCCCCTTTTTTGTCTTCTTTTTGAGTAAATGAATGTTTTCATGATTTCATTTGGTATCCTTTTTGACTTAACAAAAATTCCTTGTTTTCTTATTTTAATGTTTTTTTCCTTGCTATTTTAATGGTTTGTAGCATACATCTTTATTTTATCACAGTTTCTGTTTCAGTGATATTGTACCACTGCACATATAAGAAGCTTTTGATAGTACACTTCCACTTCTCTCCCCCTAACCTTTCTACTTTGCTATACATTTTACTTTTACATATGTTACAAATCCCACATTGTATTGTTATTATTTTTGTTTCAGTGGTCAGTTATCTTTTTAAAAGATTTAAATAATAGAATTTTATTATGAACACAATTTTATATATATGAAATTATATTATGAGCACCATTTCTGTATTCTCTTAGATTCAAGTGGTTCTAAAGGAAATTTAATGTTGTGACACATTACACACAACTGGTTTTGCGGATTGAAATTCATACCCCACCGCACAAAGAGGAGTGAACTATTGTGTGATGTTGTACTGAAGTTAACAAAAATGACTGTATTCCTCACATATTAAGGATGAAAGATTTTAATGTGTCACATTGTTTTTTCATCGGAGGAAATGAAGAAGGGCAGTTTATTATTTTCAGCACGTTCTTCTGCTCTCTGTTTTCCATTTAAAATACAATAATAATTGCTTGAAATTTTCCCCACGGGTTCCATTGCCTACAATATTCCTTGATTTCTTCCAAAATATTCTTGCTGTTTTTGTTTCCCTGGGAATGTTAACAGATTGTAGATGTGTTTTTATGCTGTTCTGCATCCATGTAACTTTTAACATAATAATGTAATTTATGAATATTGCTGACAATATTACAAGTCAGGCTTTGAGTTTTGCTATTGAAAAACACTTGTTAGCTTTGGGATACTTTAAAAAATTAATGTGACCATGAAACAACATGTTCTTCTTGAAGATTCTTTATTTTTCAGAGCATAGGAGTATATGAATTTTCTGAATACTAAAATGGAAATCACTTTTCCATTTTATATTAAGTCTATTGAACTAGGTAATAAATATGCATTCCTTCTTACTTAAGGTAGACTACTTTTGGATACAGATTTTTATATTCCAAACTTAGCTAAATTTTAAATTAATGAGGCTATAATGTAAAAGTGTACTAAAAACATTATTTATTTGGTACCAGGGAAAAATTCTTTATGTTCTCATTTGCAAATGGATTTTTCAAAGTGTGTCTTTGGTTGTCTTCGGTAAACCAAGATATAGGACCTAATGCTTGAAGCCTTGTCCCATGACCCCCACAGCATTCTGAGGAGTTGCTGATCTCCCTGATATCCTCTATTAGAGATAAAGATAAACATACATAAAAGAAATCAATATTAAAAATTTACTATTAAAACGTAGACCCAGTAATCTGAAGGAAACCATCCATTTGGCCTCTTAGAAAATGAATTGGTTCTTAGTTTCCACTGATTTCAGTAGCCACGGTGAGACATGTGGGCTGGAACGTGAGTTTGATCAGACATGAAATGGCACAGCTGCCCCCTAGGACTCAGTCAAGCCAAGACAATCAACATAAAGATGGACCCCATCATTTTCAATTATGTGACCAGAACTTTTTAGTTGGCCCATAAGTCAGAGCACTTGTAGCTAAAATGTAATTATTTTCGACTAGAATTCAATTGTTGAGTAACATATTTCAGATTAAAACGCAAGTTTTAAACATTTTTATTCTTTTAAGTGTTAAAGCATTGCTTAAATTAGAATTTTGAAAAGAGTTACGAAAGTACTACTGAAAAATGTATTTGTATAATTTACCTTTAAAAATCATCTTTTTTTGTATAATTTCCTTACTTTTTGTGGTATCAGGAGGGAGTCCATGTAAGGATGGGCGAGAAACACTGTGGTGTCACGCAAGGAGGTGGTCACTCCAGGGGCAAGGAGGGAGGTGGGTCCCGGGCCGGGAGGAAGGGTCGTCTTTGGAAGGCCCGGATGCCGACGACATGGAGGGAAAATTGGTTCCAATCATAGAAAGCTGTGCTTTCTCCTTACTCATCCTCCTTGAGACTGCGGATGTATAATGGGGAAAATGGCTCCGATAACGTGGAAACTGAAAGAATTGTCCAAGTGAAGCGGTTGAACGCTGAAAGCCCAGGGCTGTGCCTGGACCCAGCTGTGCTGAGTACCCTGCTGTCACTCTCTATTCAAAGGATGCCGGGGAGTCCTTAGACAAACAAGCGACTAGTCTACGCCTTAGCGTCACGGCACTTCCTACTTCTTCCACCAGACTGTGCCAGGCTGCTGGGCTTTATTTATTTATTTAAAGAGGAACAAGTGGCAGCAGCTGCAAAAATAGCAACAAAGATTTTCTGCTTTTCTTTCTGAGAAGCGATAGTTAACTTGGACTGTATCCTGGGAATGAGGGGTTCTTTGACTTACCAAGTAGAGGATAAACTCCAAACGTAACAGCGTTAATTAGATGAGGACATCAGATTTGTTAAGTTTGAATATTAAATGAGACGGTAACAGTAATGGTCCAAGTGAATCATGGCTTCCTGTGTCCATGGCCTGTGCGGTCCACTCACCCCCACGCTGACTTGCTTGGCCACGTGACTTGGTTTAGCCAACGTCAACAGATGTGGTGTAAGCAGAGGTCTGTGCACTGGGGCTCATGCTCTCTCTTGCTGCTTCAGGAAGCCTGTTTCCCTATGGAGAAGCTTGGGCTCGCCTGCTGGAGACACATGGCCCACCTGACAACATCAGCTACCAGGCCTGGAAGTGAGACCATCTTAGATCATCCAGCCCCAGCTGAGCCATCAGATGGCTGCTGCCATGTGAGTGACCCCAGGCATAGGTGACCAACTGTCCTGGTTTGCTGGAGACTGATAAGTCTCCCATGATGCTGAACTTTCAGTGCTAAAACTGGGAAAACCAAGTTGAGTTGTTTATCCTACTTAAGAGACCAGCAGAACCACCATTTAGTCAAGCTTTGTCTGAATGACCCTCAGAACTGTGAACCAGCAAAACGGTTGCTGTTTTAAGCCACTGAGTTCTGGGATGGTTTGTTATGTACCCATAGATAGCAGGTAACAGACTTCAGTCTGAGATTCAAGCTCTTAAAGAAGGATGTATTGGAAATTCCATTATGCTCCCGATAAATGATAATAATCCTTGATAGAGACAGATAGGATTTGGGTTAGTTTCTTTATATCTAAAGTCTTGTCTGACATAGACTTATTTTTTTATCCTTCTTTTTAAAAGTTATCTCCACTTATGCCTTAGGGTATACTGCAATGCATAACTGGATTTCAGAGCTCCTGAAAATGAAAGTCTCTCCTTAAAAATAGAAAAGCAGCTCTCTGTTTCTCTAGATTACAAATGCAAATGTTAGTGTTTAGAAAAGAGTTAGTAGAAAAGGAATAGAGCCAACTAGTTATCAGAAAGCAGGTGGCAGAATTATGACTTCAGCTTTTTGGATAAGATGAGGAGGAAAACAAAATTATAAATCACAGTACAAATTTTGTACTATTTTGTACTGTGATTTATAATTTTGTTTTTATCACACACATAAACACATATAGTACTATGTTGTGGTTTGAAAGGTTTTTATAAAATTGAATATGCTTTTTGCTGCTCACTTCATATTTAGAGTAGTAGATTCCTCTCTGAGAGGATATAAAGAGTTGATGGAAGGAAAAATCTTGTGTATGTCAGTACAAATTATATAGGACATTAAACCAAACTATAGCCATAAATATAGTGTGATGGCCTTGGTTGATGTTTCAATTAAGTTACTGGTTCCGAAGTTGCACAGAATATTGCTGCCTCCTTATCTTCAGTGGTTGGCTCCAATCTTAACGTGACATGAAATAGAAAACTCTGGATGTCAAAAGGCTACATCAACAATGTCCTGTGGTACAGGAGATGAATGGGTAAAATATGCTAAATATTTACGTGACCAAGCCGCTGTTTCTCTCAGCTACTCTTCTGTGACCAAAGTATGGTCTGTGTGTGTGTGTTTATCTGTGTGCAAGTGCAAGACCTATCAAGAATGGAGACCAATTCTGGTTCCAAAATCCTTTTCCTCCTACCCACCCAGAGTGGATGGATGGATTCACCTGTCTGGGTGGAGCTGATATTTCCTGGTAATCTTGCTCTTTAAATGAGAGCGTGCTAAGCAATACACCCACACTTCACCCCTAAAACTGGCAGAACATACCAGCTCCCCTTTAATGAAATCTCTCTGAAGGTGTCTGGGGACATCTGAGGTGTAAATGGGATGGCTTGTTTCCTTAAGTCACTTCCTGTCCATTTTTCTTGGAGCAGTGCAAAGGATTAGAGCCTTGGCTCAAAGTATAGTTTTGGATTTCTTTTAATATTCCAAAAGTATGCTCTCAGTCTAATTATCCTTTAATTCTTACTGGATTCGTTAATTTCTGAGTGGCCACCGATTTTACTCATGGTCTCATATTACATGGCAGGATAATGACCATGATGACCGTTTCATATGCAATGTAAACAGTGCAAACTCTCCCTTGCCTGAGGGGACGGATGAGGTCACATTACGGCTAATAACCAGATGACAGTGGTCTTTGATGAGAGGCTTCAGTCTCCCATCACCTGGATTTCCCTGGTTCTCTGGGCGTGCCCAGGGGTGTGGCCGTGTGCTCGCTTTTCTGCTCCAGCCCATAAAGTCAGCTTGCTCTTGTGCCTGTTGCCAGCCTACGCCCTGAGCAGGCTGCTCTGCCAGCTGTGGTCACGCTCTGAGGTGGCCCTGTGAGCGCACACTGCGCACGCTCACTGGTTCCCAGCCCTTTTCCTCAAAGCGACTTTCTGCTTCCGAAGCCAACCCTCCTCTCCACAGGGCAGACCCGGGCTGATAACAGATCCATCACCTTGAGAGTCACCTTCTTGCCTTTTGCTCCTCCCTGTTCCCCAAACTCTTCCTTACTTCTTTGGCTTAAATATCTGCCAACCCCACTCCTATGGACACAGGCAAATAGATGCTCAGAGTGTGTCGCCAGCTGGTTCTGTTACATAAAACACAGATCAGATTTCATAATATTATCAAGGTGAGGACCCCAAAGCCCTCCTCACTTGGTGGGATGCACCCACCTCATTTGTCTTCCAACCTGACCTTCATCCCTTCCTAAAATCCACATTTCAGCATTGCAGAATACACAGTGTAGACGAGTACAGCCTGCTTAACTTTAGCTCCTGCATCCTGTCTCTGCTCCAGTCTAGCAGGTTCACCTTCCCTTACACTCCCATCCACCCCAGAAGGCTCCTTCCTATCCCTACCCCCTCCCTGTCCAGGCTCTTGTCACGCCTGTCAACAGCAACTTCAAAAGGAATATGGTTACCTCTTGGGTCTATGAAGGAAAAACAAAACAAAAACAAACAAAAACCACAGTAATAATGAGAAATGGCAGAGAGCAAATCACTGACTTCATCAGCAGCAGAGACTGCTCAGAAGCTAAAAGCCCCAGCGCAGAGCGAGGGCCCTTTCTTCTTGGATACAAATATAACTTTTCATTCATGGGATAAATGCTAGTTATTAAAATCCAAGCGTGGATGAAACTGCAGGAAAGCTTGTTTTATGCTTCATTTATCTAATAAACATTTGACAGTTTCTTCTTACGAAAACATTACCCCTTCATCTTAGTAAGGAATGCAAAATATGCTTTTTCTCTTCAGCACTGATTGCAACTCAAAGGCAATTTTGGTCTCATTTCCTGGCATTTTATCTCAGGCTAGAATTTACTGTACATGGCGTGGATTTTTAATACCTTATCAACCCATTATCTTTTAATAAATTCACATTGTACATTCATTCACCCCCGGCTTACAGACCTTAATTTCTTAAAGCCAAACAGAACAAAAGAGAACAGGGCTTGAGGAAAAGAGCTGTTAAGCAAAAAGCCTATAACTGTAACTCATCAAAAATCTGGAAAAAGGTGTCATTTTATTTGCCCCTCTAGGTCAAGCCTATGCACAAAGAAGTTTCATCTGACTCTCTACAGCAGGAAGAAAAAGAGCACCCTTGTCATGCTCTATCTGTTTTTATCTCTGTGGCAGCTTTGAAACATGTTCACAGATTCTTAAACCCTCTTCCCATTGAATCTGGGTGGGATCGTGGCTGCTCCGACCTATCAGTGTCGCAGAATTGGCGCCCCGTGACTTCTAAGGTGCTTTATGAAAGACCCCACAGCTCCTGCGTCTGTCTGTTGGAACATTTGATCTTGGAGCTCTGGGCTGTCATCAGAGAAGGCAGCCCACACTGAGGCCACCAGGCTAGGAGGAAGTGCAGAGTGTTGAAAGTCTTTGTAAATATTTAGGAGCATGACTTTGGGAACTTTCAGTTCTTATTCTTTTCTAGAGCATGGAGACAGAGGGGAAACGGTAGAGTCCTTCCCTGAAAAATTCTGCACAGAGATCCAAGCGAATGACAGGTGTTTCTGGAAGGCCAAGCCAAGAAGGTTAATGAATCTCGGGTGAATAACCTTAGACGGTATGCGACTGCACCACTGAAGAATTTCAATCAGAGGCATAATACATTCAGATTCCTGTTTTTCGTAGAGTGCTCTGATGGCAGGGTAGAGGGTGGGCTCGAGGGTGACACCACGAGAGCAGAGGGCCCCGCTGGGAGGAGACGGCAGTGAGAGACACGGACTTGTGGTGGGGCTGCGGGAACAGACGGATGGGATGGGAGTTTAAAAAGTGAAATTGGCAGGACTTAGCAGTTGATGTGGACAGGAGGGGTGGGGACAGGCCTGCAGCTAGTTAAGTTAAAAGAAGAAGGTGTAGCAGAAACAAATGATCTAGCTACTGTTACAGTTTTTGCATCAGAAAGTAAGATCTGGCTACAGTGAAGTGAGACATCTTTTCTGGTTTGACTTTCAAGCACGCTCTAAAAGCAACCTGGGAAAATGAATTCTGAAATTGTATCTTGTAGTTACTTACTATCTGGAATAATCTCCTGAGGCTAAACAGTATGCTATTTTTTTTTCCTAATCTGTTCTTTATTTTAGGATTTCTGTGGGATACAGTATGTCTGGAAGGACTTTAGTTTTTGCTTTTTATTTCAAAATATTAAGGGGGTACAATGTGTTAGGTTACATGGATCGATTTTGTAATGCTTGAGTTCCGGCTGTAGGTGTGCCCATCTCCCAAATAGCACTCACTGTACTCATTTAGGCGCCCTTATCCCTGCGTCTCCCTTCCGGTTGATTTCCGCTGAGTTTTACTTCCCTCTGTTCACAGTTGCAAAAGCGTGGAAACAACCCAAGTGCCCTCCAATGCATGAGTGAATTCATAAAATGTGGGGTCTGTACATACCATGGAGTTCTATTCAGCCATAAAAAAGATGAATTAATATTTTGCAATGCTCTTTTTTGAAGGGAGACTTATTTTTTTTTTTTTAATTTCAAAATATTAAAGGGTGCCAGTGTTTTTGTTACATGGACATGCTGGGTAATGCTGAAGTCCTATCAGAATGCCCTCCACCTGGACAGTGTTCATCATACCCGACAGGTAAGTTTTTAACCTTTCCCCACTTCTTTCCCCCTTCCCAGTTTCCAGCGTCCTTTGTGTCTCTTTGTGCCCGTGTGTACCCACACATGACTTATTCGGATGGACATTTCTGCATTTTTCTTTATTTAAGATCTCACTACAATGTAGTCAATCTTGCATTTTTGGGGGAAGATACTTACATTAAGATTCAAGCATGCTAACCTAGAGATCATGCTTAAAATGGATAATGCTCAAAATAATTGAGATGAACAGAAGGTAATTAGAATAAACCTTCACTAATTCGTACTAATTGAGGGGAAGGACAGTCAAAAGTCATCAAAATCAGAAGTATAGGTTGCAATTTTCGTTCATATTCTAAAAATAATCTGAGGGAAAAAATTTAATTTATTTTCCCCACAATCACATAATTGCTTCCTATTTCTGCTCTGCAGATCAGCATGGAGGACACATGTGATAAAACCTCTCCTTAACTTTCTATGACCCACTACGGACAAAAGTCAGCGTTGCAATGGCAGAGATGAATCCCAGAATGCCTCCGCATCCTTTTGTTTAGGAAACACTGAACTTTTCCAGTCACTCCTAACTGACCACTGAGAAACAATTGCATCATTTGCTTTGAGGGTCAATTTTGAATGCCATTTCCAAAGTTCTACATGTACACTATAACACAGGTGCACACATGCACACGAAAGCACACACGCAGACGTACACACAAATTGAGACATCGAAGTCAGAGATGATAGATCCTGCTGTTTCCTCTGTTGGGCTAGAAAGTGTGACTGTGAGGGCTGGAGCATACATGCCTAAATAAAGCCTGTGACATTTCCCTTGCCGATAAAATATGGAAAGAGAATGCAGGAAAAGTGAGTCCGTGTAACCATGTCAGGCACATCCGTCACTCATGGCGGAGTTTCTGAAACCAGGTAAGTCTACGTTCAACTTGTGGCAACATGTCCTTTGAATGTTCAGGAGCCTTGGGGAAGTCAGACAAAGGCCATTATCTCTGGAGGAAAGGACAAAAGCTGGCCGTCAGAAGGAGTTGTTTGAGAAGTCCTGGCTGTGGGCATGGCTTGTATCAGAATCGAGGTAGGTGGTGGAAACTCCACGAAGAGGCAAAGTCTCCCCTGACGACAACACCCCTCCCTCTCCTTTTCTGTTTTTTCGGTATTTGCAGTTGCAGCCTCCCAACTCTGTGAGCCAGCAAATGAAGCGTGCTGGGCCTGAATAAAACAGGTTTGGAAATTATCTGTAAGAATATCCAAATCTGATGCCAGGATGGTAACGTACTGCCAATTGTGCTTGTGTCTGTTGCAAGTTGTTTTTAACAGGCCCAGAGAATAACAAACGTGTTTACAAGGAATTTATCCCATGATATTTTCTGAGAGTTTTCTTGTTTTAATCTTGGTCAGATTTCTCTAATAACCCTGAGATGAGTTTATTACATACCTGTAACCAGGTTAAAGACATATCATCAGTAAACCAGAGATCTCTGTCACAGGCTTGTCTGAGATGTTTAATTATCTCTGAAACCAGAGCAGTGTCTGTTTTGCTCTACGGCTCCCACTTTCCTGTAAGCTGTTCTGTTGCAGCTAAAAATTTTGAAGAACAAAGTTTTCATTTTGTATCAAACCTATAAAACTATTCCTCATAAAAGGGACCAAAGAGAGAAATGCACACAGGCCCAGGGCCAAAGTGAAAGGATATTACCTGACATAGTCTGGTGCTGTTAAAATACAGAAAAGATGGATTCCTTGCCCTGACATAATAAAAAAAATACTATAAAATTTAAAATCTGCCTGTAACAAACATGTACAATGATAGCAGTAAAAAAACAATATAGAAATTTGTTCAAATTGTAGGGACTCTCTTTGATTGCTAGAGCTGGTATGCTGCTTAAAATTTCCCATTTCACGGGGGAGAAGGGTCGGGGCACACTGGGATTCTGTCTTTTTTTAGGTAGCTGATGATGATGATGATGGAACTATCACCTGGACCTGTGGACTTCCAAGCAAATACCCGGCATATGGGCTGAGGGAAAAGAAGGGACTTAGGAAGAGAAAGAAGATAGGAACAATCCTCTGTGCTTTGTGGGTCTGCTCTGTTGGTCTGCTCGGGTGAGTCCTCCCAGAGCCTAAGGGGGGGTGACTGACATGCTGTGATTGGTTTATGCCTGGGTCAGTGGCTCCATTTAGGGAGCACAGGGGAGAGTCAGCTTTATGGGAACCGTCCAATGAGAATGGAAGGGGGAGATGTTGCCAGAGAGAAATCAGGGTATAGGTATTAGAAGAGGATAAGTGGATGTTGGCACATAAACAGACATATATTACAGTCATTACTCACGAATAATTGCAACTTAGATAATACTGGAAATAAGATTATGCTGTGTTGAGAGTGAATGGTGAGGTTTGAGCAGAGAGTAGGTTAACAGCACAGACTGGGAACCAGACTGATGGGGGAGGGACAAGCCCCGCCACTTAATCTTGTGAAGGGTCCGCTGTGCCTATGGTTTGTGCTCAGATGCGTCTGGATCAGGGCATGCCCTTCTTGGCTCCTTCCCCTCTACCATCCTCCTCTCCTGCTTCCTTCTATCTCTTCCCTGACGCACATGCTCTCAAGAAGGCAAATGTACCCTGATCTGTGTCTCAAGCTCTGCTTCCAGAAAACTCAACCTACGGTTAGTATATTTATTTTAATATATTTACATTATATTCATCATTGGAAACTTGACTTCTTAAAGACTTTTGTATTTTAAACTTACTAGTGGCCAGAAATTATTTGTGCTAGAATTCTCCTCTCTCTTTGACTGAAAACAATTTTCTTATCCACGTCTTCTGCTTTTTAAAGACAGATATCTGCCTTCCAGAATAGAATACCATCAGATAAAGGAAAGAAATCAGTGATTGCTATTTGGAATTAGGTCTAGTATTTAATGTCTGTACAGTTGGTGGAATGCACAAGACAAACGTCCAGATTATTAATAACAGGTTGTCATGTAGCATGTGGACTTGATGGATTACGGTGTGCTGAGCAGCAGTGGCCAGTACAAGTTTTACAAGGAAGAATTACGTTCCTCAGTTCGCTTGTTCAGTGCTGTCTGATGCCAGGATTAAAAAAAGGAAAGAAAAGAGAAAAAAGTACTTAGCATTTTAGATTTGTGTAGTATCCCATGAATGGCCAAGCCTTCTGTATATGATTTCATCTGTTATGTAGACCAGTGATGAAATACAAAGTGTTGTTCCCATCTAGAAACTGGGTTGGGTCCGTGGTGAGTGCCCACCATGAGTGCTTCAGCTAGAAGTTTCAGAGATTGGCCCTACAGCAGGCTGGGGTTCCCAGCTTGGTGCTTCTTTTATATTCTAGCAATGCAGTGGTGAGACAAATTTGCATTTCTATTTGTCCTAGTAATTCTTGGAATTTAAAGAGCTCCCAAAGACCCACCGATGTATTGTTCTGAAGTAGAATGCATCTTAAAAGCAGGTTTTCTCTGTTATAAAAAGGCAGAACATTAACATTTTGACTACCTAGTTTCTTTCTCCTTATGAGATTTTTTTATCATATATTCATATCCTTTTTCATCTCCCTAAATATTGTAATCTTTCTTCTTCCCAGAGAACAGAGATGTGGAGAAGATGAAGTGTGAAAAGGATCTTCCAAGTGCTTTGACCTGCTTGGAGGCAAGTTCTCCATTTAAGCTGGGTGGTATTAGCTCTAAGAGCCTGTGATTATTGTGCAGGGTTGCTACGGACTTTTCTGGATTTGAATCATTTATCTACTTATATATCCCTTCAGGCATTGTAAATTGCAGTCACCAGGTCACCGCTGGCTTCTAAATATTCTGTTTGGGCTATAAATAGAATAGAAATCGGCCTGTAGCTCAGTCTATACACTGCTCTATTCTGATAACACAAAACAGAGCCTGGAGGACCCTTTTATGGCCTGTGCAATATGATGTTTGCACTCCTTTGGAGGACAAAATATACAGAGAATGGGTGGAAGAGAGGACTTTTCTCCTGATTTTGTACGCGCACCAATTCTGTTAAGTGCTGGTTAGACTTGACTGTGTGTTTCAGATCTTCTTACTCTGCTGCTGCTCCGATCATGTGGCTCAGATAAGCATATTCTGAGAATGCGCTTTCCCCCCATGTGGTCATAATGCTCTCTGCTCCCTGCAGTTGAAAAGCGAGACAGCCTCGCATTATGGGGAGTGTCACGGGTCACAGGTGTATCTGCCTGTGCTGCAAAGGCAGGGACGTCTGGCCACGTGATGAAGCTGAGACTGTCTGGAGAGTTACAGCTTTGCTCTTGCCCTGGGTCAGGCAGGAAATGAGGCGCTTGGAAGGCCCTGAATGCCCTCCTCTCCTTTGCCCTCACCACGTCGTGCAGGTGACGTGGGCCCAGAATTATACAGAGGAATCAACACGACCACAAGAGGAGGATTTCCCTCTGTTGCTGTGAGGAAGCTCCTTGCTCTCTCCTCTGCTCCCGCCACAGTGCTCCCTGTGCCCTGGTGCAGTGACATGGGTGCTTCTTGTTCTGGACACCTGCCGCCCTCTGCGGTTTCCTGACTGTCTTTGAGGGTATGCCAACCGTGACCTCTAAAACCCGAGAACTCCAGGCATTCCACAAACACCTGCTGAGCATCTGCCCAGCTGGGTCAGGAACTGTGCCCCATGCCAGAGGTGGTTCCTCTAACCTGTAGCACCGAGATACAGCTGCAAGCAAGCGGGTGTCATTCCCTGTCTGTCCTGAACAGTCCTGATTTATGCCTATTGCCTGGGGTAGTGATTAATAGGACCTTCTTTTATTTTTACGGGTGTGTCCTTTTGGACAACGAATTAACGAACATCCAATTTGGTCTACTCAGAAGTTTCTAAAAATCCTATTTCTTCCGGATAATTTATCTCAGACCCTTAAAGGCAGAATGAGGAGACCCTTCTAAATATTCCCATGAAGGCTGAACACACATCTGTCACAACATTTGCTACCCCACTATAATCTGTATGCACTTTGAGGACAAGATCTGTGTTGCCAGACATGCATTTGTTCTTATTTGGCATCAGACTGACACGTAGAATGTGCTCAATTTTTAATTAAAGTGATTATTAACCACTTCGGTATGAGCGTCGACTGTGGTTGACAGCCATAGATGAAGGCGCACAGCTGAGCGTCGACTGTAGCCGACAGCCGTGATATGACTTTTCTAATTTTTCATTTATCAAAATAAAGTTGCAAAAATTTAAAAATAACATAAGGAAAAGATGTATGCATATGTTACCTATTCTGATTTACATTCCAGGTAAAGCTGCCTGTAAAGTAAAGCAAGCCTT
This sequence comes from Mirza zaza, assembly GCA_008750895.1. Classification (NCBI taxonomy): domain Eukaryota; kingdom Metazoa; phylum Chordata; class Mammalia; order Primates; family Cheirogaleidae; genus Mirza; species Mirza zaza. Next base: position 73,766 of record VSMD01035841.1, read on the forward strand.
CAGTGCTTTCAAGCTTTCCTCGTCACACAAGAGCAAAGCGGATTCGTCAGTGCACAGCACACACTACCGTGCGGACTGTGAGTGCAGCTGTGGGCGAGGTGTCGTGGCCGGTGAACGCCAGACCCAAGTGGTTAAATCCATAGCACAGGGTCATAATCCAGATGCCAGTGTGTATCAGGGAAAGTGGTCCAGAGAAAGAAATGCCTGTTAGAGCACTTAAGAGTAGGTGGGAGACGGCCAGGAAAAGAAGACACAGGCAGGGGATTTGAGATGGGTGTCGCATCTTCACAGCAGGAGGTAGAAGAGCCCGCAGGGAGTGGGGGAGTCCCGGGCTGTGAGGGCTCGGCCAGAGACGAAGCTGCGAGGCAGTAAGTGCGGGCTGGTTGAGGGAAGGGTCTGCTCGTAACACCGAGGAGTTTGGACCTCGTCATATAACAGAACAACAATAACTGACATTGATCAAACCGCTAGTTATATAAGCAGTGGACTGAGAGCTTTGCATACTTCATCTCAAGTTTTCCTCCTAACTTCCCTGTCAGTTACACACAGTTACGTTTTCACCATTTGACAGATGAGAAAAACTCAGGTGAGAGAGAGTTTCAATGATCTGACTGATGTCACATGGGTGTGTGGATTAGAACCAAGAAAGTGTTACATTAAAGCCTAGAACATTCTTTCTCCTTTTCCCTCTCTTTCTCCCCACTCTTTCCTCTCTCTCAGACATGCAAACTCACACACACCATCCTGGAGTCGGAGAAGAGTCACTCAGGGGATTAAAGCTGGAAAACAACATCACATTTCTATTTTAGAGAGGCGATGTTGACAGGAATGTGGGAACAGAAGTTTGGTGCAGGACACGAGGAGCAGGTGACATAGGTGGGAGGGCCGGGGTCTGTCCCAGGCATCCCAGTGGAAACCATGGGAACCTCATTCAAGGCAGAGGCAGTGGGGATGGGAAGGGGGAATGAATCCAAGAAATTCTGAGCATACGGCATCAACCGAATTTGAAAGGGAGGCTGGGACGTGGGGTTTCCCTTCCAAGTTTTGTGTCTTTGGAGATCAGGTGGGTGGCAGTGTGATTCCCGGACACTGAAAATCGGACATGGAAGCGGATGAGATGGTGAGTTTGGTTTGCTGGGAGCTGTCTGTTCAATATGCACGTGGAGTTACTAGACAGGTAGTAGAATATGCAGGACTGGAGCCTCAGGAGAAAGACCTGGGATAACAGGATGGATGTAGGAATAAATCACATGAAATCAGTGAGATGGCCCAGTGTAGGGAGGGAGGAGGAGAGAAGAGGGCCCCGCACATGAGGACACTAGAGGCTTGTGCAGGGGGCTGAGGAGAATGGACAGAGGCAGGAGGAAAATCAGAGTAAAATCATGTCACAGACACCAAGGGAGGAGAGGGGGGGAGGTGATGTCGAATGGAGACAAAAGATACAAAGAAATCAACATAATCTGTCCTCTACAAATGGGAAAAAAAATCCGGTACTGATAAAAATGGGCTCATGTATGTTTTACAAAACAAACAGTGCTTTACATGAGTCTATTTGGAAAAATTACAAAGTTAAATTGGTACCTAAAGGTGTCAGAATTATCGTTGTTGTTCAGCTCATGGATAGGGAGTCTAATGGTTTCTGACTATCATCGTGTACCTTGGTTTAAACCCAGTAATTCCCCTTGATTGAAAGTTTTTGCCTTTGGGAGACAGAAAGACTTTGGCCAAAAATTCTGCAAATGTCATCCAAACCAGATGTCACCTTTGACTGTACTGAGCGAGATTCGGAAGATTACTGGAACGCAGCCTTACCCTGCTGGGCGCGGGGCTCTCTCAACAAATAGCGTTTGTCCTGATGCCATAACCCCAGTGCTTCTGGATCAGATAGTGCAGTGCTGGCATTTTTATGGAATGGGTCAGTAGACCCAGATGAAGAAAAATTGATGTTATTGTGCCCTAGTGTGCTGGCCCTTTCTCTATGACAACAGTTTTGTCCTTGTCCTTGATATAGATATTTGAAACACTCAAGTCTAATGAATTTTCTGCTCTGTCTGGGAATGTTCCCTTGGTGGCACATGGCATACATGAAAAAATATTGTAAAAGTTATCAAAGGTTAACAGTTTCTCAACTTTCTTTTTTTTTTCTAGGAAGATAAGAAGACCCAAATCCATTCAGGCAAAGATACCCAATCATGCGACTGTAATTGTAACAGTGACACTATATGGGTATTGTTCCACTGATAATTTGCCTTTATCTAAGTTTTATTTATGGCAATGTGCACCTTCTTCCAAAATTATTTGAGATATGTTTATTAAGGGGCATATATACAAATACAGTTAAAACTGAGGTAGAATATCAAAGACCTTGTAAAAGAAAAAAAAATTTAGTAAACTCAATGTGTAATATATGCAATGTGCCTCAACATCACATGTAGCTTTGAGATTTCTAATAGATTAAAATAGTATTTCGTTTAAGGATCTAAAATTATTGATACACATTTTTCTATTATGTTTTAAGCATCCCTGTGAAATAAATAGATGACTGTCTATCCTAGATGAAGAAAAGAGAGAAACTACGGCTTTTCTAAGGGAAACAGTGTACTGTGATAGAAGCAGAACAGACACACGCAGAAATCAGGCCACCTAACCAGACATGCAGCATTCCTCTTTAATTTCACAAATTACTCTAGTGCTTCTCAGATGGTTCTGTTCCCTACTCCTTCCTCTGTAAGCCATTCCTCCGCTTACCTGGTGAGCTCCATGCTACTTATTTACGGTTCTGGCTAACACGGGGCAGAGAGCACCCCCAGCGTGCTATCTTGGTTACTGTGTGCTCGTAGGAAGGGGCCGAGGAGCAGACAAAGCGAGAAAGGGTTTGAGAGGGAAGCACGGAGGAGGCTTTCTAAGCCAGGAAGCCAGAGCTCGTTGGTAGGACCGAACAGAAGTTCGAAATCCACTGCAGGCATGCCGCCAGCCTCACTCTTCTGTGGTGTCTCCACTCCATGTTCTTCCTACATAATTTGAGCAAGACATTGTTCTTATCATGGTAAGTTGTCTTATCCAAGTGCTTATGATCTGTACCTGAATTCATTTGGGAAGCGAAAGTCTCTGCTGGGTAGATCCTTTGAAATGGGTCCCAGTGACAGAAGACATACACGCAAGACACACACAGACACACCCCAAGCCAGGCAGTGTCCTCACACAGTGAAGCTTGTCAGAGGTCCGGAAGTTGGCAAGCTTAGGCACATCCTACAGGTGAAACAGGAACTATATTTCTCACCAGCTTTTAACATCTCTCCTAAGCCAGTGCGTTTCAGTGGGTTCTAGAATATTTTCTCTGCCAAATGAAGCTTAAAAATGTTATTTCATATGCTTTATCAATCATTCTGAAGAACAGTCTCCATTTTTCTTGGTAAAAGAAAATAGCATCCAAGTTTCTCTTCTGTAATCTAAACATGACGCCTTCTGCTGTAGATTGTTTTTCCTGACGTTTCCATGTTGCTGACAGAGTGACATGTATGTGAAGAGGCCATATGGGGTCTTGTATTCAATTAAGAACAGCATTTATTAAGCAAGGACAGTCAAAATTATTAGGGAAAGATTATTTCCAAGTTGGTAAGTAACTAGTGCTAAGTAACAGTGTAAAAATCACCTATAAAGTGTCCTAATGACTGAGCACAGGATCAGTGATCAAAGCCTCATTAATGAATGTGATTTAGTTTTAACTGCTTCATTTTAATAACCATTTAAGGCATTATTTATGTATCTCCTTTCCTAGTAAATACTATTTAGGAAAATCTTCTCTTTGTTTACAAATACTTTAGTAGCAGAGAGTTTATTTTCCATGCAATATCTATTAGTTTTCCTAGTTTCCACTGCACCTCTCTGTAGAATATCTGGTTGTTCAGTACATACACTATGATATATCTCCACATGACATTTTCTTTGAAACAAAGAACAGGTGTTCTGAGTCACAGAGGCTATTTTTTTCAGTAATAGGCTGGAAAAATTTAACTTCAATAAATGGGATTTTTCATTGCGAACTCAAGATCAACAAAGTTCACTTGTGGTCTGTCATCAAGGAGATTCATCATCCTGTATTTGGAAGCAATTAGATACTAGTTTTTGTCATTATTTTTTTTTTACTAGATTTTCTTAAAAACAAATAGTGTCTAATTTTAAGTTCTCGAGCAAAACTAAAATACTAATCCTATATTATTTAGTAGAATATGCTGAAGTCCATAAGCATTTGAGTAAGAAGCAGTTTCTTTCTTCAATTTAGTTACATCTTATCAGTGAGCAGTATATGTATAGCACAGAAATACACACAGCACCTGTAAGGTGTGAAGCACCATGCCTGTACCCTAGAGGACGGAGTGAGCTGTGTATGGAAACCTGGTCTGTGTCCAAGTATCAATAGTGTGCCTTTCAAAATGATCACAAATTGTCATTGTCTTCATTATGCCTTACTGTCCACAGGGCAGCCAGAGGACCTCCTGGAATAGCAGCCAGGTCCTGTCACTTTTCTGCCTCGGTCCTCTGGTGGCTTCTCGTCTGGCTCGGAGTCCACAGCCCTCACCACGGTCCACAGGTGCTTCACGTCCTGGCTCTCGGATTTCTCTTTCATCCTGGCTGGTACCGCCTCCCCTTTCTCCTTACTCGTTCTGCCTGGCCACGAAGTGTTTCTGGAACAGGCAAAGATGTTCTAGGTAATGGTCTCCTTGGGACCTGCTCTACCCTCTGTTAGTTGCACGGTTTGCTCCGTCACCTCAGGTTTCTGCTCAAATTACATCATGCGAGAGAAGAATTTCTGACCACCCTATGGAAAATAACTCCCCCGACCCTCCACCTCTCCTCTCTACCCCCTCACCTGGCTTCGTGGTTACTCACAGCATGCACACTGCTGGCAGGGTGCCTTTGTTTTCCTGGATGGCTGCCCACTGGAGCACAAGCTCCACGAGGACAGACGTCGCCTATTTTGTTTATTCCTGTGTCCCCGGCGCCGAGCACAAGGCCGAAGTTGGCCTTCGGTGGAAGTAGCACTTTAACATTGAGCATGGTTGTTCCTTTTATCAGAGGAGTCGCCTGGCTAAAGGAAATATCACCCCTTTTCATCTTGCTTCCTGCAGTGCCACCGAAAGATGCATTTTGGGAAATGATATCTAAATCGAGTCCTATGAAATAATTCCTATAAAGTGCAGCTCAAAAGATACTTCTCAAGGACACAGGCTCTTGTCCCAGCTTAGAACTCTTCAGGAGGGAAGCAGAAATTAAGTGGACTCCGTTTTTACAGAAACACTTTCAAAGGCTCGCCTGCGGAGTCGTCAGGAACAACAGGTCACCGAGGATTAGTCTCCAGTTCCACTCGGCCCACCCCAGCTAGGGGAGCGAAGCGCGGTGAAGAGCCATTTCCTTCCTCAGAGTCAAGACTTGCTTTATGAGGGATTATTTTTATACCTCTTAGGGCTCATGAGTAGAATTTAAATCAGAGAATCGCTTTTATCCTGTTCATTAAAGAACTGTTGGATTCTAAAGCCCTTTCTAAAAGCCTAGAAAGCTGTAGCCTCATGTTCATGCAACGTCTCAATTCAGGTCACTCTTAGGAATCTCGATTGGATGACCTCAGTACAGCTGTCTCAAAAAGACAGTGAACTTTTGTATTTTGGGGGGATGGTCTAAAAATGCTTGTCCTCTCTGTAAGCTCTGTTCTCCCGTCCCTTCCCTTCAGACAAGTCCTTGCAGATTCCGACGCCTGGCACACGTGTGTCCACATGACAGGCCTTTCCTCCAGGATCTCAGGTGATCCCGAGCTCACAGACGGGCCCCTACGCTTTGCGGAGTTGGTGAGATACCGGGCTTCGATGACGGGGCCACGTGCAGTCACAAAGCTGGGGAGGAGACGACTGTTTCCCTTATTCGGACCATCGGTGAGACACGAAGAGGCAGCCCCCTCTCTCTCCTGCGAATGCAAACTGCCCCAACCCTGGCTTCAGGGGCAAGGGAATAAAAGGTAATTATAGTATTTCATTTACTTCCCGCCTTCGGGGGTTAGCACGGAAGTCCGGTGCAGTTACACGGCGACAGTGGTGAAGGTGGAAGCCGCCGGAGCTGCCCGTCTCTGCTACACGAGGCGGGTCATCCTGCCGCCGGCGGACAGCAGTTTCCAGAAAATCCTGCAATTAGGTGGTGAAACGGTGGCAAATTGGATGAACTGAGGAGGCAGATGTGTGGCCCAGAGTAATTTGGTTTCTGCTAAAATGTGCTGCAACCCACATCCATCCTATTGATTAAAGCCTGACAACATGCCATGTCATGCTATTATGGAGGGTAATGGGGAGCCAGGCACTTAACGGTAATGAAATTAGATTCCCCCACGCCTGCGCCACAGGCACGGTGACATTTCCTCGTGAAAGCTGTGAAAGTGGTTTCTTAAAAATAGGCTTGACAAAAAAACAAACAAAAAACACCCCCAAAACACTGAAATCCACTTCACCATAAAGAATAAAAGAGCTAAAAGCGGATGAGGTTGGACACTTATCGTCTCCTTGTCCTGCTTGCTCTTCATTTGAAGCCATTGTAAAGCCAGACAGGAGTGGAAACGACGGCCCATGATCCTTCATGTTTTATCAGTGGACAAAGAGGAGAGTGTTTTCCTATTTCTAGGAAGCGAACAGCGACAAACAGTAATGGACCTGCCTTGGAATGCCGCTCCTGACTCCTGATGTTTTCGAGAACCTGCAGTGTCTTTTCTTACCTCCTTTTAAAGCATGAAAAAGAAAAAGTGAAAAGTGGGAAAATTAGCACCCAGATAATGTGATATGATAAAATAATTCAAACGTTTGCGAGGAAGTGTGCTCTTTGTGGAAGGTTGCACTAAAAAATGTTTCCCTGTTTCTCATTATTGTTATTGCCCATTTTGTCACATTCTGATTTGACTTCCGCTTTGGGGCTGAACCTGATTTCAGAGGTGACTCTGTCCAGTAGCTCGCTGCACAAAGATGATGTCAGCACCATCCAGCTGTCAGAAGAAGCATGACATGCCATGGTTCATGTCAGAATCAGCAGGAAGGACCACACACGTGGATTACAAATTGACAGTAAGCGAGGACAGCAGTGCAGCTGATGAAGCCGTTTTCAATAAATGGAGCAAAGAGTAGTGTTGTGTTAGAAACCACAGTGCTTGGAGAGAGATGTCAACTGTCCTTGGCAAGTGAGCAGCCTGAGCTCCCTGCTGGGCCACCGGGAAGGAAATGCTTGTCCGTTCCCGGCCCAGCAGAGAGGAGACTGGAAACAAGCTGGCGCATCATAATTGCACCACAGACGGTGGGAAGTTTGCTGCAAATCAACAGTCAGGCCTCTCTGAGGAGGAAGAGAGGCACTTGAGCAAGAACACAGGAGCTTAATCACTCAGGCTCCAGAGCGTGGCAGGAGCCCTGGGCCTTGGGATAGCAGAGCCGCGTGCAGACAGGATGTTGAGTGTTGAGGAGATTCAGGGATGTTGGTAGAAGTTGTATTGAGGTGACCCATGACATAGTCTATTCTTTTCAAAAGCAAATACCCAAGCGCTGACAATCCTTGAGAGAAATCTATGATTTACATTCAGAGACACTTAGAGGGTGGCCTGAGACAAGGCCGTAGAACCGAGACATCAGGAGTCTCAGGGAGAGCCCATGGCCTTGGCTGACTGCAGTTAGCACGAAAGACCGCCATTGTTTCTCAAGACGCCCTCATTTGTGCAGTTTTCTCATGACTGTTCTTACATTCCTTTTATTTGAACTGTTTATTATTTACTTAATTTTTTCCTCAAACTTAAATGAGTTGATCTGTATCCTGAGCAAAACAATCCCTGAAATCAGTATATATATTTTTTCTATTACAAATTAAAATAAATGCAAAATATTAAAAATAAAAACTGTGTACCTCTACCGCTTAGACAAGCTGAAGCACCACAGTGGTACGTGAATCCTATTTTAGGAAAACCATTTGTAAAACTGTTCCCTATGTGCCTGCCTTTTTCCCTCCCGAAAGTTCTCAGAATCCTAGCTGGCTTTACTCTTGCGTAATTATGCCCTCTTCAGATTGGCTCTGTGGCTTTTTGTTTGTTTTAGTTTTAAATGAAATACAGTTTTGCTTGCATTTAGAGCATGGCTTCTTTGAATTCAGTCTGTAGAAGACTGCTCGGGAAGGCGTCAGTCCCCTTGGGGCATCTTTCCCAAGTTAATTGAACCAATATTATTTCACTGCCTGCGATTGCAGGGCCCATCCTGGTCTTCTGAAAGATACAAAAGAACAACACGATAGAGGCAGCTCCTATTCTTAAGGAATTTACAATCTAATTCTGGTGACTCCGAAAGACACCTAAGTAGCTAGATACAACGCTGTGAGAGACGGACGAGAAAGCAAACGACAATGAGGAGAGAGAAGTTCATTCCAACTAGGAAGGTCAGGAAGATTTTTCACAGGGAACATGAAACTCAGTTTGGCCTTAAAAACTGGGGAGGGTTTTTAAAAGTGGATACAGAATGGAGAAGGGAAGTCTAGGGAAAGGAGTGACTTCGGGGATGGGGTTATAGCCACTTAATGAAGACTTCTTTCTTTTACTTCACGCTATTTATAATTTATCTTCTGTATAAATACAGAAGATATCCTCTGTATTTAAAGAGCTTAAAATTAAATACTCAGGGGAAACTTAGATAATCTATGGGCCAACTGAGAGTGCAGATGAGTAGTTATAGGAATTTTGAGTGCGACAGAGGCCAAGGTGGATGGGAAGTCACCGGCGCTGGGTGGACTCCTCTTGGCTTAAGAGAGCTAGGACCAGGAAGTGCGCTGGGGAAGAAGAGAAGCATTCTGGGAATGAATGCGTGCAGTGTATTTGAGTAAGGGAGTTTGACTTAATTGTGGCTTATGCGCAGTGAGTATATCCAGGATCTACAATGGATCTTGACTGCCTGCATTGGCAACTGCATTGCAAGCAGCCATTGGATGTTCCTAAGAAAGAATAAACAAAAACAGGAAAGCACAGTGCTGGAGAGGATATGAGAGGTCATTGAATCTTCTCCCCTCATTTTATGAAGAATCTAAATTATTTTGCCAGTGCTACGTGGGACGTTTGGCAGAGTCTGCTTTGGAAAGTAGGTTTCCATAAAGCAAATACATAAAAATTATATTAGCAATATAAATCTGGCAGATACTCTCTCTCGTAACACCTTTTCAACAATACAGATATGTTACCTGGGTGGCAGAATGCACAATTTAGCTTATCTGATTAGTCACCTTGCCTGATCCTAATATTGGACGATTCAGAGGATGGCTGGGTGGAGGAGGGGTAAACCTAGCAGGCGCCCACCTGGTGGGTCAGGTGCTCCTGGCCGTCTTTGCAGGAACAAGCATGAAAGCCCTGGGTGCTCAGAAGAGGAGGTGGAGGTGGAAACAAGATACACTAAGACAGCAGAGGGGACTGAAAGCTCTGCGGCTGCCCCAGCCCAGCTTTCTGTTTCCCGTTAATTCTCCTAAGTGGTGTGGCACCCGGCAGTACTTCTTGGGGGTAGCTTCCCCGAGCTGTGGCTTCTGGAGCAGACTTTTGGTGACTCTTCAGATGATGACGATTCTCCCTGGCAGGTGTTCTCAGGACACCTGACGAAAGGGAAAGTCAGCACGCTCCTGCCTGTGATGGCACCTGCTCTCAGTCTCCCAGTAGCTTCTGGCGGAGTGGCGAACCATGTCGAGGGGTTTCTAACATCTGTTTCTATTGGCAACTAGAAAGGAACCTTTATTCCCTGTTGCCTCTGGTAACTCTTGCCTCTCGGAAAGGACTAGCCCAAGAGAGTTCTCAGAACGGGCTATGCTGTACCTTCTGGAGGGCAAGGCTGAGGAATCTTAAAAATAACCCTTACAACGTGCATTATTAGATAGCGTCACGCTCTTCGACTAGCCCGTTAAACTGTCTCGGCCAGACTCCCCGATGACTCTTCTCCTTGCTAAGGGGGCCCAAGAAACCAGCAACTGGTCCCTTTTTCCCAGCAGTGTCTGAATCCAGGTAACTAACTTTCCAGCTTCTATTTATTTATTCATTTAACATTTTCCTAGAGTGTCTAGTCTAAGAACTGTCAAGGCTGTAATAATAGTAGCTCTGTTATAGTTAGAGCTTTCTAAAAACGAGATATTCGTGTATTATGTTAATTACATTAATGTTTACACTAATACATAATCATAACTTATAGTAAAGACAATGAAGGGGAAATAAGGTGCTATGAAAGAAGGTGATGACAGGAAGGGTGTCAGGTAAGGCTGCCCGGGGGGAAGCAGAATTTAAGCTCAGATCTGAAAAGCTCGAGTCAAGAGGTGACCCTATTTTGGAATGGGAGCAGCGCAAGAGGACCAGGTGGTCAGGGTCGTGTACACCAGATGAAGCTCATGAGTTCCGAGATGACCTAAAGGTAGCCCCAGAGGAGAAGCCAAGTGGGCTGTAGGATATACCAATCTAATCCAAAGAAATCTAGTTCATAAAATAAATGCGGACTAAGATTTGCCTGTGGGTTTCACCTTAAACACATGATGATCAAGTCACTAGACACACATAATAAAATTGTCTAGGGGGAGGGCGGGGTGTCGGAAGACAGAGGGTCTCCCACACTTAATGACTAGTGGAGAAAGAAAGCTGGAAGGTGTGAAAACTCAATCTTAAGACCCCCAATCGTGTGTTCTCCCTGGAATGTTAGGGATCCTCCATGTTTTATAAGTTTGGAAATTGGTTTATATAGATGCTATATCCTTAAAGAAAGTGAGGAGATACAAAAAGATACTTCAAAAACAGGGAGGGAATATGAAAAGATTAAATTAACGTCAGTCCTCTTCATTAGGGTGAAAACTCAACGAGGGCAGAGAATGCCTCATTTGCTCACTTAATTTCTAACACTCGGGATAGCACCTGGCCTGTACAGGAACTCAGTGAATATTTGCTGAAATAATTTCATCCATCATAACCTCTGGGAATAAAACAGCAACTTACACAGTTGCAGTAGGATTAAACATCTTAGCAAGGGAATTACTTAGAATAATATAACAATACATATATAGATACATATACACACATATGCATAGAAAATTATCTTCTGTTTACAACAAATTGATCCGTACAAACGTCCTCATTTGTGCACATCTCTTAGCTGTGTCTACCTGGGCTGGAATATAAATTTTTTAAAGAGAGCTCTATAGGTGGAATAAGATGTATTGCCAGATTTAAAGGGGAATAAGAAAGGGAAAACACATATTTGAGGCCAAGATAGTTGGTAAGAACACAAATAAGCTTGATAGATTTATCTCAAATAAATTCCTCAAGAGAGATGCAGCACCATGCTCAGCCTCGAAATTACAAACCTCTGAAATAAGGTTGGGCTCATGGTCAAGTGGCTGCTTTAAAGCTTTAGGCAAAAGAAAATGTAAACTGTTTGTTGCTGCCCTTCCATGCCAATCAATAAAAAGGTGATTGTGACATATATATATATATATATATATATATATATATATATATCAGAGAGAGAGAAAAGGACAAGCAAAAAATTTAATATATACCACATGGTAATTAAAACAAGAAAATGAAATCCACTGAATAGGATGGTCTTGTTTTTTTTTTCCACATTGCAGAAAGACCCATTGCTGATATTGTTGAATAATACTATTTGGGAGTTAAATTGACAGTTGTCCACATTATTTTGTGGATTCAGATTTCAAGCACATATGGTAGAAATTATTCAAAAGGCATACGGTTATGCTCTATGTGTGTACACAGAGGGCAGATAGTAAGCTCATTGTGCTCCTAATGTCAGCTTATAAGTCGGTTGTTTACGATTCAAGATGTACTTTTTCATATCATGATTGTAATATTTTTGGATTTGCTGCTGTCGAAATAGCACTATTATTGGCCGGGCGCGGTGGCTCACGCCTGTAATCCTAGCACTCTGGGAGGCCGAGGCAGGTGGATTGCTCGAGGTCAGGAGTTCGAGACCAGCCTGAGCAAGAGCAAGACCCCATCTCTACTATAAAAATAGAAAGAAATTAATTGGCCAACTAATATATATATATAGAAAAAAATTAGCCGGGCATGGTGGCACATGCCTGTAGTCCCAGCTACTCAGGAGGCTGAGGCAGGAGGCTCGCTTGAGCCCAGGAGTTTGAGGTTGCTGTGAGCTAGGCTGATGCCACGGCACTCACTCTAGCCTGGGCAACAGAGTGAGACTCTGTTTCAAAAAAAAAAAAAAA